>PVKS010009163.1:0-65064 GCA_004027875.1 Aplodontia rufa | reverse complement strand
TGTCCCTCACTGGAAGAATGGATCCAAAAACTGTGGTACATTTATACCATGGAATATTACACAGCAATTAGAAACAATGATATTGCAGCCTTTGAAGGTAAATGGATGACTATGGAAGAGATCATGATGAGTAAAATCAGCTTAACCCAGAGATCTAAGGGTCGATTGTCTCCACTCATCTGTGGAGGTGGGGACTAGACCCTGGACAGTGAGAAAGATGGTCTAGTAACATGAGTTAAATCCAGATAAGATGTAATGCTTTACAACCTAATACTTTTTTTAGAGATATAGTGGGAAGGGGAAGGGTGGGATAAGGGAGGGTAATTGGGGGGAGCACTCCTGGGGGTAATTGCAATATCCAGAATATATACACATTTTATATTTTGTTAAAATCTTGTAAGGTTGTTCAAAAAAAAATGTACCTGTGTTAGTCTGAGTTCTTCAGAGAAACATTGCAATAGAAAACATGCACGCACGCACGTGCGTGCCAATTCATTATAAGATCCCAAGATCTGCAGCTGGAAAGCTGGAGACTCAGAGCCGATGGTGTAGCTTTCATCTGAGTCTGGAGGCGGGAGAAGCAGGTTAGCTGACAGTTTAATTCCAGTTTGAGTCCAAGTCCAATAGCACGAGAACTTTGATATTCAATCCAAGCCCTGGGACAAGCAAGGTTCCCTTTCACTTCGTCTTTTTGTTCTACTCGGACCTTCAGTGGATTGGATGAGGACCACACACACAGGCCAGGGAAATTTGCTTTATTTTCTTTTAGGATTGAACCCAGGGCCCTACACATGCTAGGCAAGTCTTCTACCACTGAGCGACATCACCAGCCCTTTTTATTTTTTTATTTTGAGTCAGGGTCTCACTGGCTTTGAATTTGCAATCCTCCTGCCTCTCAGCCTTCTGAGTAGCGGCAGCTATAGACATATGCCACCAGGTCTAACCTTGGCTTTACCTCTTCTTCTTTTTATTTTTTTTAATTTTTTACTTTTTTTTTAAACATTTTTTTTAAAGAGAGGGACAGTGAGAGAGACAGAGAAAGAGAGAAACAACTTTTATTTTAGTTTTTCACATGGCCTTCGTTGCTCCAACACTCAGTTGTGTACGTGGTGCTGGGGTTTGAACCCAGGTCCTCGTGCTTGCCAGGCAAGTGCCGAAACCGGTGAGCCACCGCTCCAGCCCCATCTCTTCTTCTTTTTAGAAAAAGAATTGATTTTATTTATTTTTTTTCATCTGGTTTTAGTTTCTCCAACACTTAATTGTGTATGTGGTGCTGCAGTTTGAACCCGGGTCCTCGTGGATGCTAGGCAAGCGCTCTACCACTGAGCCATCGCTCCAGCCCTCTGCTTTACTTCTAAATCGGATATTAATCTCACTCAGAAACACTCCTTTTCTTTTCTTTTTTTTTGGGGGGTACTGGGGATTGAACCCAGGGGTGCAGGGGCATTTAACCACTGAGCTACATCACCCCCCTTTTAATTTTTTATTTTGAAACAAGTTCTTGCTAAGTTACTCAGGGCCCTGCTAAGTTGCTGAGGCTAGCTTTGACCTTGTGATCCTCCTGCCTTAGCCTCCCAAGTCACTGGGATCGCAGGTGTGCACCACTACACCTAACCTCAGAAACACTATTATATCCATACTTGGAATAATGTCAAACCAAACTCTGGGCACTTTATGACTGAATAGGTTGACACATAAAATGAGTTTACTCTCCAGGTCCACAAGAAGAAGGTCTCACTTCCTCCTCCACCTATCCTCAGCCTCATCCTTTAACCCCTGAACATGAACAAGAAATATTTAAAGGAGGGTATGTTTACCACTGTAACAAACTATCTGAGCTCATCAGCTTACTTAGTTTTTTATTTATTTTTGAGCTCCTCAAGTCATAAAAAAGGAAACATTTATTTTGGCTCACAGTTTCTGAGGTTTCAGTCCATTGTTGATTAGCCCCATTGCCTTTGGACCTGTTGTGAGACAGCATATCATGGCAGGCTGAATGTGCAGAGCAAAGCTGTTCACCCCATTGACCAAGATGTGAAAGGAAAAAAAAAGAGGAAGGAACTGCGGTCCACTGTCCCCTTCAGGGGCACACCCCCAGGGACTGGAAGATTTCCCATTAGGTCCACCACTTAAAGTTTCCACCACCTCCCAATAGTCATTCTAGAAATAATCCACACATGGGCCTTTAGGGAACATTTAAGATCTAAATCATAGAAGTAGGAAAACCAGCAAAGACAAAAAGTGTCATCTTCAAGGTAATTTATAACCCTCATGCGGAAAAGGCTCTGGATATTATAGATTGCAAGCAAATCAAACCTAGGTTTGAAGGGTTCTTTGCAAATTAGAGGAAAGGTGATATTTCCACTGAAAATCACCTAAGCCCAAAAATAAATTAATTGGTTTGTATCAATGCAAAGTCCAGGGGTGAGACCTAGCATTAGACATTGCTGGACTGAGGAGCTCAGAGGATGGGATCCAGATCTGGCGTCTCCCCTTCTATTTGCTCTACTTTCCTCTGAGTTGGCTGCTTTCCCAGAGAGGATCTTTCTTAGGGGTAGCAGAATGCAGTCGGCCACTCTGGGCTTATGTTCTCACAAGTGCAAGTTCAACAGTTTAAGTGAAAGTCCTAAACGTGACTCTTGAGATCATGACCTGGAGTTCATGACCAGTCCGGAACAGGTTGCTGTGGTGCACGGGGTGCTGGATACACCTCTTGATCAGGCTTAGGTCAGCAGGGGCCAGTTAGTGTCAGCTCTGAATCAGCAGATGGGTAGTTCTGCAAAGGGAAGTCAGGTTGCCTTTATACATAGGAATAGATTTCTTGATGGTGAGAATAACAGGTTGCTTACTTTATAGTTTTTTATAAAATATATAGATATTTAAGAGTTGTTCTACGATAGTGATTCTCATCGAGAGATAATTTTATCCCCAGGGGACATTTGGCAATATATGGAAACATTTTTAGTTTTCATGACTAGGTGGTGCCATGCACAGCGGGGTGTGGAGGACAGGGATGTTTCTAAAATTCTGTGAGACGCAGCACAGCAGCCCTACCCCCAGCAAAGAATTATTTGGTCCAAAATATCGATAAGGCTGAGGATGAGAAACTATTCTAAGATCCAAAACAGACAAGGAAGTTGTGACCCATGCCATCAGAAAAGAGAAAGAGAATTCTGCCCGGATGTACTGTGCATATTTATGTCCTTACAGTTTGCAGAAAGCTGTTGACACTTCAAAATGAGGAAGAGGAAGATCCATTCCTACTTGTTTCTACTCTTGAGCTAAACTTCTAGCCCTATACATCTGGATATCATGAACTGTAAACATTGAAGTGACCATTTTAGATCCAATGCAATTAGGTGGGCAAATCCTAGTGGGCTTTCTGTAAATCAAGATTATGGGCAATAGTTAATACAACAGATGGTGGGCATGGGTCTATGATTGCCTTGGTGAAGACGAGCCAAATGGCTCAGCCTATTCTACTATGCAGTGCTTGGAAGAAGCTGCCTACCCATCTGTATGTATTGTCCTTCTGTCTGTATTGGCAGTAAAAGTGACACCTGGATCAGAGCTTCTGAATCACATTCCTTGTGGCTTCTAATGGTACCCCTGTACAAATGATGTGCATTGTGAGAAGACAGGTGAAGGAAGGACCCTGCAATTCCCCTCATGGTGTCAATTAGGAGGCTTTTGCCTGCCCAGGACAAAAAGGTCTCATCAAACTGTTCTAGACAATAAGACAATGATGTATTGTTTCAAAGAGTAACAAATCCAGAGATTCTGATTTTTGTTTTGTTGAAGGTTTCCCTGCTTTCTTCTTCCCTGCAGAGGTTACAGGGATCCTGTCTAGGTGCCACATGCCCAGAGTAAGGACAGTGGCCCTATTTCTTACAAAAGAGAATTCCCAGAAGCCATCTAGTATCCTCTCCCCAGGTCTTAATGGCCCAGACTCCTATCCCTAAACTAATTCCTTGCAAATGAAATAGGCTCATAGTGCTTGGTTTAGTAGCCTTATCACTTGGAACAGAATGGATATGGGGTGTTGTCACCTGATGCGACTATAGCTTAGTAGAAGGTGGATACGGATCGTTGGCTAACCAAAGTTGCCTTCTCTGGCATGTCAGTTGTAGAATAAGGGTCATATCTATTATCACAATCATTCAATGTTATTGTTAAATATATGTTCAGTAATTAAGTCTGAGTCACAATGGGATTGGAGAAACATTTGGTTATGATTAAAAATCTCAGAGCAATTCACAAGGATAATATCATAAGGTAATCAGGCATTTCTCTCGATGATGTTGTCTGAAAGACTTCCTCAAAAATAGGCATAGCTAGAACATTTAAAAACACTAGAGGGGCTGGAGCGGTGGCTCGGCAGTTACAGTGCTTGCCTGGCATGCGCAAGTGTGTGGGTTCAAACCCCAGTACCACATACACAGCAAAGTGTCAGAGCAATGAAAGCCACATGAAAACCAAATAAAAATTGATTCTCTCTCTTTCACACACACACACACACACACACACACACACACACTGTCCCTCTCTCTTAAAAAAAAAAAAAAGAATATCAGGGTCGGAAAGGAACCTTAGGTTTTGTGTCAGATGTACATTTTTGTCTGTCAGCAGATTTTTGGAAAAGTACCTCAAACCTTTTATCCTCAATAATCTTACGGGAAAATTTCCATATAACAAAGTTGGCACTTGATCAAACACTGTACTACAACGTGACTAATTCTTCACATGTCCTAACCATAGAAAAAGTCCCTTAACGAAGGTGCTGGGTACAAGTAAGTGGAACTCATTTAACTGCTTAGTATGAGACTTACTAGGCCAAACCTTGCCCCAGAAAATAGCAATATGTAAGATGAGTCCACTTGACTAGTCTGGATGTTGGAATCTGAATCTGGGGACATGTAGCAGAAACCTCAGCTCACATGTAGTGGGCATCGTTTTTAAGCAAAACTCTTAAAAAAGCATATTTAAATAAATAAATGAACCAATAGTTTTTTTTTGCTGCTAACATTTTTTATTAGGAAAATTAGTTATTGTACAATCAAAAATGCATATGAAGTACCAATATGATATGCATATATTCTTAAATAGAAATACTCCCTGTATCCCTCCCTATTTTCTTCCTCCTCCCTTCCCCCATTTGCCCCTCTCCCCTCCTCCCTGATACATATCTATGATTGCCCTAGATTATGTGTTGCTATGAGACTGACTACATTTCAAACAGGCCTGGGTTTAGCTCCAGCATCCACAAATGAGTGAAAACATTCGACTCTTGTCTCTCTGGTTTGGCTGACTTTGCTCAGCATGATTTCTTCCATCGCCATCCATTTACCTTCAAAGGCTGCAATTTCATTGTTTCTAATTGCTGAGTAGAACTCCATGGTATATACATACCACAGTTTTGGATCCAATCATCCCATGAAGGGCATCTAGGTTATGAACCAATAATTTTGAAGGCTATTTATTATTATAGCATAACTTAGTCCATCCCAGCTGAAATATTTTTGAAAATTCTTTTGGTGGCAGAAAAGGTGAGCTGAGGGTTCTGCTATAGGTCCCCAGACTAATTAGAGTAGACATCGTCTTAAATGTTGCTATTTTCTGGGGCAAATGGAAAGAAAAACCACTGTAGCTGAAGGTCAGACAATAAATGAGAGAGCACTAAGAATGGGGTATTAATCATGGAAGGCTTTGTAGGTCAGTTATGCTGAGAGCCAGGGCACGATCCCAGAGTCTAGGGCCTTACGATCTAACTTGTGATTTTAAACGATATCCCTAGCAGTTTAATTAAGAATAGACTGTAGAGAGACAAGGCTGGAAGGAAAGAGAGCTATTAGAGTAACTAATGATTAGAGTGACTCGGGCACTCAGATAATGAGAGGTGGCTAAATTCTGGATATGTTCTGAAGGTATAGTGAGCAGAATTTTCTAAAATTGATACCTGGTCTATGAGACAAGGGAGAAGAGGGTATAAAGATTCGAGCTGAGCAAATGGAAGCAACGAGTTGCTTTCAACCAAGATGTAGAAGGCTCTGGGTAGAGAAGATCTGGTAGAAGACCAGGAGTACAGTTGGGGCATGTTGAGTTTCCAATGTCTTTTAGAGATTGAAATGGAAATGCTGAAAAGGCAGTTGGACAGACAAGTCTGGAGTTAGCCAGAAAAGTCTAAGTTGGTGATATTAGATGCATATGATGCCTTAGTCTGTTTCCTATTGTTATAACGGAATACTGCAGATGAGATAATTTTTTAAAAATGATGTTTATTTAGCTTATAGTTCTGGACATAAGTATAGTGTCAGTATCTGGTGAGGGCCTTCTTAATACATCATAACATGGCAGAGGGCATCAGGGAGGCTTAGCTCAGGTCTCTCTTCCTCTTTTTACAAAGCCACTAACTCCATCATAGGGGCCCCACCTACATGACTTCATCTAATTCTACTTAACCCCTAAAGTCCTAACCTGCAAATACCATTGATGTAAATTTGGGAATTCGATTTCCAACACATGAACTTTTGGAGGACACATTCAAACCACAGCAGATGATATTTATAGTCTTGAGACTGGATGGGAGCACCAAGGAAAACAGAAGAGATAGAAAGGAGAAAAGGAGTAAGAATTGATCAACAACTGAAGCCCTCTCAAGTTAAAGATTAAGAAAGAAGAGAAAGAACCAGCACCACAGGCTGAAAAGGAAAAACCATGCGAAGTTGGAAGAAAATCAAGGAGTGTGGCAAACTGTAAACCAAGAGAAGAACGTGGGTCGGAAAAGAGTGCTCAGCAGGGTCAAATGCTCACGAGAGGTTAAGAATGATGAAGGTGGGGCTGGATGGTGGCTCAGCAGTTCCGGCACTTGCCTGGCTTGCATAAGGACGTGGGTTCAAACCCCAACCCCATTTACACAATGAAGTGTCAGAGCAAAAAAAGCCACATGTGAAGACTTAGTAAGAAGATGTTTTCTGTGAGCGAGGAAGTAGGGCCATCACAAACAATACTGACTAAAACCCTGATCTTAGACTTCCAGTCACAGAGCTGTAAGAATATGTATATTACTGCATTACTGTGGATTAAATACGAGGATGCTGTACTACAGAGCAGCTCCCACAGTCCTTTTTATTTTGAGACAGGATCTTGCTAAGTTGCCCTGGCTGGTCTCAAATTTGCAATCCTTCTGCCTCAACTTCCCAAGTAGTCAGAATGACAGGCGAGTACCACCACACACAACAAGAAAATAATTTCCTTGGCAAAAATGAAGACTATGAAAATAACAGATGCTGGAGGGGTTGTGGGGAGAAAGGAACACTAACACACTATTGGTGGGACTGAAAACTGGTATAGCCACTCTGGAAATCAGTGTGGAGACTCCTCAAGAAATCAGGGCCAGAACCACCTATGACCCAGCTATTCCAGTTCTGGGTATTTTCCCAGAAGAGCTAGAATCAGCGTACCACAGAGACACAGCTACATCAATGTTTACAGCAGCTCAATTTACAATAGCTAAACTGTGGAATCAACCCAGATGACCCTCACTGAATGAATGGATCCAAAAACTGTGGGATACACACACACACACACATACCCACATACACACACACACATACACACACATACACACACACACACACATACACACACACAATGGAGTTCTGCTCTGCTAATAGAAAGAATGATATCATTGCTTTTGCAGCTAAATGGATGGAAATGGAAAAAATCATGCTGACTGAAATATCCCAAACACAGGGCTGAACGTTTTCTCTCATATGTGGAAGCTAGAGTAAAACTTAAGACAGGATGAAAGTTAGCTGAGTTTAAGTAATAAACCTATCAAAGTTGAGTTTTCACATAAGCTGGGAGAACCATAACTATGAAGGTGGGGGGAGAGGAGAGGGAGGGAGAAAAGGAAGAGAGGAAAAAGGGGGGTTATCAATAAGGCTGGGAACACGGACTCTCATGAGAAGCCAAACTATACTCAGGCAGGCACAGAAACTCAGAAATTTCAATAATTAATATACATGTATATGCTTATTTCTATCTACAGCATGGGGGTATTACAGAGGAGACATGAGATTGGAGAATGGAAAAAAATGGGTGAGATCCTGGACTAGGATCAAGCTTAACTTACATCGTCAATACCTATGCGTGCATGAATATGTAACAATGATTCCCTCCAATATGTAAGACTATGTTGAACCAATTAAAAAAAAGAATATACATTTCTTTTCTTTTTAGAAAGAGAGAGAGAGAGAGAGAGAGAGAGAATCAACTTTATTTAGTTTTTCATTTGGCCTTTCTTTCTCTAACACTTAGCTGTGTATGTACTGCTGGGGATTGAACCTGGGTCCTCGTGCTTACCGGGCAAGTCCTCAGGCTGAGCCACTGCTCCAGCCTGAGAAAATACATTCCTGTTTAAATCAGTTGGTCTATAGTGTTTTCTTATGGCAGCCTAAGCTGACTAACAGCGAGGTGACTGAAAATAGCAAGGATAGGCAACTCTTGTGGATTTTGTTGCAAAAAAGGGCAAAGAAATAGAGAGTCAGCAGAGCAAGTGGAATTGAGGGCTTTTATTTTTTAAGAGAGAAGGAAAGTGAGAGAGAGAGTGAGACAGAGAGAATCAATTTTTATTGATTTTCACATGGCTTTCGTTGCTCTGACACTTAGTTGTGTACGTGGGTGCCGGGGTTTGAACTCGTGTACTCGCGCATGCCAGGCAAGCACTGTAACCACCGAGCCACCGCTCCAGCCCAAGAATTGAGGGCTTTTGTTTGTCTTGTTTACTCTTAAAAAGGGAAGAATAACATTGTTTGTGAGAAAGATCTGATTGAAAATGAGGAATTAGTGTTGAGAGACAGGAGGAGGAGGAGGAGGAGGAGGAGGAGGAGGAGGAGGATTACTTCTGGAGCAATGTCTTTGAGTAGATGAGGGGGGATAGAGGAAGTGTACATGAGTGCTGGCTTTGGACAGGCACTGGGACAGTCCATTGAGGTAATGAGAGAGAGGGAGCGGGGAGGGGGTCCCCACCCCCTGTGGAATGCACAGTTGAGCAAGGAGTGAGAGGTCTGGGGATGTGGCCCAGGAGCATCAAGTCTGGGCTCAAATCTTCAGCCATGAGATGCGAAAGGCTGGTCCCTGTGGCTGGATGTATCTCTCCAGCACCTTTAGCTGCTCAGGTGCAGATGTGAGTAAACAGTCAGCTCTCCCCAGGGTTGAGGTCATTTCAAGGTGCAAACGATGAAGTGAAAGGGACAAAGGAGTCCAGATGTGGGCTAAGGTGCGATTGCAGAGGTGGGTTACGTTAGACTGTAAGCCAGGTAAGAAGGGTGTGCTGTGCACTTTTTTGGAAATAAGTCAGCCCAGTCCATCCCCAGTACCCACCAGTCCTCTGTAGGGTCTGCTTGCATTTGAATTGAGTCTTCCCCCACTTCTCAGCTCTAGGTACCGCTTGACTCTCCACCCTCAGCTCATCATCCAAGTTTTAAGGGACCACTTTGCACAAAAGCATGTGAGATCTTTAACTGAGGCTGCCTGAAGGGGGCAGATCTGGGCTGAAATCCTGACTGCAATGGGGGCCGCTTGAGACAGTCACAGGAGCTATTGGATGGGACTGTCCAGGCCTTTCAAGGAACATTGACCACACTGCAAGCGGAGAAGACAAAGTAAATGCAAAGTGTAAGGAAAAGAATAGGGGGAGAGAGAGAGAGAGAGAGAGAGAGAGAGAGAGAGAGAAACAAAAAAGAGGAAGAAAAGGCAGTGGTGAGTGGTAGAGTCCTGGGCTAGCCAGGTACTTTCTACAAAGTCACCTTGGCCTCCTGTTGTGCTCAACAATCAATGTACTTTGCCTTTTGATGTTGGGGGCTGTGTGTGTCAATCACTGATCCTGTTTTTCTGAATGCTGCCTTCTTTTTGGAGTGGTTGCAGGGACCAGATGGTATCATCCACTCAACCAGGACCTGGAATGAGCCCCTTCCCACCCTGCCACTTACCCTCCACCCCTCCCTCCTGTGGGTACAGCCAGCTCCAGGACTTGGTCACTGACACTTGCCTTCCTACCGTTTGGAGACCCAGCTAATTACAGATTAGAACTGGCTAATTCTTTCTTGATCCAGCTGTCTCAGACCTCGGTTTCTTCTAGCTGTCTGCTGGAATGCCATTTGCACAAATACATATGTTAGGGCCTTTGATCTCTGAGCACAATGACATAAATTTATCAAATGTTTGCCTCTTTCTGCCTCTTTGACAAAGGCTGATTTATTGGACGCAGCCCTTGCCTCCCTGCCTTTCTTGAAATATGAAGTGTTTGTGAATAGCCAAGGTAATATTTAATATCCTGCCAACAAGCCTTTTACACTTGCTAACAAATGAACTACATCCCTGCCAAATGGCCCACATCTGTTTGGACTCCTCTTTTTGACTAAACACATTAGCATTAAAATACTTCATGGAGAATGCCAAGTGTCCCTTTCTAAATGAGAGAGCAGGGACAATTCCTAGGGAGAGGACCACTTCCTAGGGTCTTCTGCTTGTGGCAGATGTTTTCCTCCTTGTTGGAGTGTCTGGGCATGAGCGGGGTCCCTGCAGGCTGGTGGCCAGGGGAGCACAGTCACCTAGCCTGCTGTTCATCACAGAAACTCAGGGTGTGGGGGCAACTGTGCCAATGGACACTGCTGGTTCATTTCTGGTTCTCCAATCCAGAAGTTTTCTCTAAATGATTCTTCTGAAAGCGGAAGGGGCTTTTGAACAACATTATATGTAGAGAAGAAAGCTGGTAAAGTTTAAAGGTGCTGATTCAAGGGCTCTTGAAGGGATTTAGCCCTGACTGTTTTCCCAGGTCTTGGGAAATCCCAGTAGGTAGCAGGGTTGTCATCATGTTAATGGCCTTGCAAATAGGAAGGCCTTATATAAATGTGGGCCTGTATATAAATGTGGTGGTCTTTCTTTACAATGAGCTGGGCACCACAGGCATACAAGGGCCAGGACAGCCTTGCCATGGAAAAAACCTTCATCTTTCTGTTGTGGCTTTGGGTGGGCAAGTCTGAGGGGTTCAGAACAGCTGGCTCCACCTTGGCTGGCACTCCTTACCATGGCCTTGGGGGTTCTCTCTCTCTCCTGGGTGCCCATGTGGGACCACTTCCTCATAGATCCTGATGCCAAAAGTCTCTTTGAGGAACAAACTAAAAGGTATTTCCCCTTCCTCTACCCTCTTCCTGCAGCATTTCCCAAACCTTTGGTCATAAAAAAAAAAAAAAAAGATACCTGCAAATGAGTTCTGATTGGCTAAGTAAGCCAAAAAGGACACAAACCCTAAATTAGGCTGATTTAGGCCTGTGACTCAGTTTCAAGACATCCTTCTCACCAGATTTGGATAAGAAGCTGTCTTTCAGCCAACCTGTCTCCCACACCAGAGGCAACCATAGCTACTGGGTTCTTTGTGTTTTTCTTCTAGAGATTCTTTAGGCACAAGTGTAGGGATATTTGACTGATTCGACTGGATCGAGCCATGCCTGAAGTCAATATGCTTTTTTACCTTTCCACTACGTGAACTGATGCATTCCTTCTCTTCTGTCAGTTTCAGTTGAGTTTCAAATCAAACAGGAGGGTTGGTTAATGGTTAACTCGTGAGGACACACTTTGCTACTGTTTTATTTGTATACAATTAGACAATGAGCTTAGTAAGGTAGACTTTTTTCTCCTGGTCTGGTTCTGGGTGGATCATCTATATTTTGAAGGTAAACAAGTGCCAAATGGCAGCATGAGGGATCTGGGCGTTAGCCACGGTTTTGCTCAGGTTTATTATTAACATATATTAATTGTACACATGGAAGGGATTTGCTGTGATATTTCCGTATATGTATACAGCATGCATCAGTCCTGTCCATTCACTTCTCTTCTACCCTGGCCCCTCCCCCTGAGCATCCTCCTCAGTCCCTATTAATCACTCTTTGCTTTCCCGTTGACTTTTTTGACTCCATGTATGAGAAAGGACACGCGGTAAGTATCTTTTGGCGCCTGGCTAATTTCATTTGACCTGACGTCCTCTACTTCTAGACAGGGTTTCACATTTCTTCATGGCTGAATAATACTCCATCACGCATGTGTGTGATATTTTCCTTATTCGTTCATTTGTAGAGGGGCACCTAGGATGATTTTTTATCTTAGCTCTTTGTGAACAGTGCAGTAATAAATATGGGTTTGCAGGCCTTCTTTTGTATGCTGAATTCGTTTTCTTCAGGTATGTCCAGGAGTGGTATAGCAGAACCATTTGGTAGATCTATTTTTAGTTTTGATTGAGGAAACTCCATACTAGTTTCCATAGTGGCTGTTCTAACTTACGTTCCTACCAACCGTGTATAAGGGTTCCTGATTCTCCACATCCTTGCCAGTACTTGTTATTTTGTTGTTTGATTTTAGCCATTCTAGCTGCAGTGCGATGATATATAATTGTGGTTTTGATTTCTAGTTTCTTGATGGCTAATGATGGCATTTTTTCCATGTATTTATTGGCCATTTGTATTTCATCTTTGGACACAAATCTATTCAGATCATTTGTTGGGTCAAGTTTAAACTGAACAATCCTGGGATTTTTCTCTTTGGAAAATGAATTCAGATCTTCTTACTGAACAGGGGTATTCAGATTGGAGAGACTTAGGTGGACAGGAAGGATGGGACAAAAACGAGGAGGAGTTCCTGTCCCAGGAAATTCTCAGGTAGAGGCACTTTGGGGAGAGCTCTAAGGCCATGGGGTTAGCCCTAAGGTAAAGCTCGACTTCAGCCAGCTGGTTCTTCACCTCACGCTGCACAGTATCGGACTGCAGCTGGCACTGGCCAAGGAATCCTTTCCTTAAGTGCCAGGCAGTGGGGAGATTCCAGGCAGAGGTTCAAGTTGCCACTAGCCTACACGTGCTGGGGAAACCAGGACTGTGCTCCTGAGGGAGTGGGGCACAGCTTGGGTAGCCTGGGTCTTCCTGAGGTGACAGCAGCAATCGAAGGCATCAGTGATCACAGGCTAAGGAAGAGACAGGCGTGACTGAAAAGGGACTCCTGTTGTTGTAAACTATATTGTCTGGTTTCCCAAACCCGGAACACCAGGAGTACACCAGGATCTTTCCACCAATCACCACTTTGGATTTCCTTCCCTTCATCTGCCTACCCTCAGGCCTCTCATTGCTTTCCCAGTCGTTCCAATCCACCTTCTACTCTACGGCTTCATTCTTTCTAAAGCACAAACTTGACCATGCTACTTTCCAGCTTGATGCTGGATTCTACCCTATTGCCTGAGGGTAAAATCCAAACTACTCAGTAAGGCAGATATGAAGCTACCAATCTGGGCCCTCCGCTTCTCTCTTCAGCCTCATCCTTGGTCCCTGCCCTCCGCTCCTACTTCTAGAAGTGCCAATAGTGTCATCTAGAAGAGCCAATGCTTCCCAATCACAAAGTGTTCCCTCATCTGGACCTTTGCTCACACTGGTCTCTCTGCTTAATGGGCCTTCTCCCACCCCACACCTGCCCTGAGTGTGGTCTGACAACCAATTGCCACACTGGATTCTTTCCTCTGAACACAGAAACACAATCCAAACACCAAAACTGAACTAGCTCATAAAGAAAAAAGGGTTGTAGGCTGTGTTGAATTGTTGGCCTTATGTCATTTTAGTAGAGTGAGTGCCTATAGCCAGACCAACCCTGTGACAGGTAGGGAGCCCAGAATCAAGAACAAACAGAATCAGATTGAGAGATGCAAGAACCTGGATCATGGAGAAGCAGATGCTGAGAAGACCCCAGGCTGAGCAGAGGCGACCCCAAGTCAGGTAGCAGAACTACGGAGAATGCTCCAAGGTCCCTGGGCAAGAGACTGGAGGGCCCATCTATTCCACCTGGCCACTGCTGTACCCCCTCTTTCTGAGAAGTCTCTGGAGAGCAAACTCCTGGCGATTAGGGCTGTGTCTTGGTTCATCTCTCCTCCCACACAAGGCCCAATCCGTGGCACCTTGGATGATTACTTGCTCAGTGGCTAATGGAAGAAATGGCTGGCAAGTTAGCTGACCCCGCCTTCTGTGCTAAGTGGATGTTTTGTTTGGTTTGCAGGCCTTGTTTCTGTTTGCCTTCCTGATCTTCTCCGATTGTTTGTTTGTCTTAGTCACCTTGTTTCTCTTTGGATGTTGGGGGTGGAGAAGGGTCACTCAACCCAGCTGCTTTGCTTTGCCTCCTCCATTGTTCCCTGTCTTATCTTGTAGCACTCCCTGGCTGACATCTGGGGAGGAAAGACTGGCTTTTACCAAGATGGTGGAACCTCCTCCTTATCTACTGAAGGGGGCCCTGCTGCCTTCTTGACCTTCTATGAACCTATGGCCCCAACCTCTTGGCTTCTGCCTTTTGGGCAATTCCCCAGTTGGTGAACCCGGAAGGGTTCCCTTCATTTAGGCTGACCTGGATGTATGAAGGTGACTGAACTTAAATCTGATGGGAATGACGTTAGTGGAAGTTGGTATGGATGAAGATGGACGGATTCTCTGCTAATTGTAAAAGAGCCAAAGTGAGAGTGAGAGTGTCCAATAGAAATGTTGGCCAAGAATTCAACTTACTTTACTTGCCTAAAGATTCTCCGCTACTTTAAATAGTAGAGCCAACATAGCCCTGAAGATGCAGGAAATGACAAAAACATACCACGGTTCATAAAACAAAACTGTTGAATGAGTGAAACTAAGACGAAATAAAAGAACTATTCTTGGTTTACTTCTGCCAATTTTCGTCACAAAACAGGAAGAAACGTGTTTGTCCTGGATCCAGTCACTTCAGACAGCATGCACTGACATTCCCCTTCGAAGTGCTCCTACCACCTCCACTTGAGCCACTCGCCAAAGACCACTCATTCGTTCCTTGTCACTAATGGGACATCTACGCATGGACATTTATTGATTGCCTTCTGTTCTAGGTGCCTGTGGACACAGCAACAAGAAACAGACATTTCCTCCTGAATGAAGTTCATGATTGAATGGTGTAGGGAGGCAGGAACAATAGCTAACTATTGGGTAAGTAAAACACGTATACCACAGGCAGGTTGAGTTGCCTGTACCCAAAATGCTTGGCACCAGTGGTGTTTTGGATTTGGAGTTTTGAAACATTTATATATACATAATGAGATTCTTGGGGATGGGATCTGAGTCTAAACAGGAAATTCCTTATAGTTCATAAATACCTTACATTCTTATATAGTCTGAAAACAATTTATACAATTTTATATAATTTTTAGTATGCATGCACATGAGGACAGATGTGGAATTTTCCACCTATGGCTCTAAAATTTCTAATTTGAGGGGCTGGAGTGGTGGCTCAGTGGTTATGGTGCTTGCCTGGCATGGGCGAGGACGGAGATTTGAACCCCAGCACCATGTACACAAAGAAGGATTGGAGGGTTGGAGCAACGAAAGTCCCACGAAAGACTAAATAAAATGGATTCTCTCTCTCTCTCTCATACTGTCCCTCTCTCTTTGGTATTAAAAAAAAAAAAAAAGAAAGTTTCTAATTTGAGGGCATTTTGGATCAGGAATGCTCCCGCTGTATGGGAGATGAATACTGTAGGAATGACTAGGGTGAGTAGCGGGGAGTGATGGTTTGAAGTCAGGAAAGGCAGATTTAGAAACAAATTGTTAAGGTTTAGACAGGAGGTGACCTTCAAAAGCTCATGTGTAAGACAATGCAAAAAAGTTTAAAGGTGAAGCAACTGGGTTTAAAAGTCTTAGTCCTATCCGTGCATGTGAGTGGATTGGTTGGGTGGAAATGTAGGCAGGCAGGGTGTTTCTGGAGGAGGGAGGTCACTGTGGGTGTGCCCTTGGGTTTATATGTTGTCCCTGGTGAGGAACAGTCTCTCTGCTCTCCGATTGTCATGTCCTGAGCTGCTTTTCTCCTCCACACCCTTCTATCATATTTTTATGGAGTTGACCATTTATAGACTCAGACTGCTGAAACCATGAGCCAAATAAACTTTTCCTTCTCTAAAACTTGTTCGTGTCAGGTCTTTTGGTCACAGCAATGAAAAAGCTGATTAAAACCCAAGTGGAAGCCGTGGGCTGTTGGTCTGGAAGCACTGGAGTGCATTCTGATTGGTGCAGTTGTGGGACAGAGTCCTGAGGGTGGGTGGGAATGGGGATTGTTTCAGCTGGGTAGGACTATTTAGAAGCCATCTTTTCTCATGCAACCAGGGATCCCAAACACCTTTCAAAATCAGGCCATTCTTTCCCCCAGGATAATAGATTCTGTTCCTCTGATCACAGGGATCAAATAATCCACATAAAATTATCCTTTTCTTCATTCTCAATTTGTTGAGTATTTATTGAGTCTGGGCAAGACAGAGTCCCTGTCTAGGAGGAAGAAAGACAATTAATAGGTAATGAAATATATAACAGAATGTGTAATAGTGATAAATGTTAGGAAGAAAAAACAAAACAATTCAAGAAGCAGTGAGTGGCTGGGGGCACTGTGTGATAAGGTGACCAAGGGAGGGCTTTTTAGGGCGGTGTCATTTCAGTGAATTGGGAGAGGACCCATGAGAACAGATGGAGAGGAAACAGCAGGAAGGACACTAAATGGGGCAGGGGAATAGTTCTGAGATCAAAGAGGGGAGCAGGACCAGATTCCCAGGGCCTTGTAGGCCTCTTAAGTTCTTTGCATTTTATTCCTGATAAGAAGGGATGCCTTGTAGGGTGGACTGAGGGGGAACAGCATGATCTTCCTGGTGTAGAAAGGCCATGCTGGCTGCTAGCTGAAAAACAGACAGGACAGGGGCAAGAGTGAAGAGAGACACTGGGAGGCTCAGGAGAGGAATGCTGAAACCAAGCAGGAGGTACTTAAGGTGGGTGGCAGTCAGACTGGGGATTCACTTTCAGAGGCCACAGTGATGAGTGGCCACCTCAACCGTTACGTCTTTTGGTCACAGTGACAAAAAGATGAGTCACACAAGGACTATGTGCATGCCTCTGGGGTGTCCATTCCATGTGGGGAACATATAGACAGGAGAGTGTGGCAGATGGTGGAAAGTGCAAGGATTGACAGGCAGTAAGTGCCCCAGATTCACATGGAAGATGCTCAAAGAGAAAACTGTTAAGTGAGTTCAGATTTGAGTGTTGAGAAGACTAGGCTTAATTTGACATGCACATGGCGTGCCACTGAGACTTTCTGAGCAGAGGAATGACAGGTCAAAGTAGTCTCAGAAAATTTCTTGGTGATGGTTTGAAGGAAGGAGACAGGAGAGAATGAATGATTTTAAGCAGAACAGTAGGGTGGGGTATGTTTGTTTGTCAGCTTTCTGGTACTGTTAACAAATACCTGAAATAACCAACTTATAAAGAAAAAAAATTGGCTCACAGTTTTGGAGGTTTCAGTCCATGGTTGGCTGGCTCTGCTGCTTTTGGGCCTGTGTTGAGATAGCACTTTAGGAGCTGAGTGTGTGGTTAACCTACCTGTTCACTTCATGGCCAGGGAAGCAAAAAAGAGAAACAGGAAGAGGTGGGGGGCTCCACTATCTCCTCGGAGGACATGCCACCAGTGAACAGAAGATGCCCAAGTGGGTCCCCTCTCTTAAAGGTTTCTACCATATCTCCACAGCAACACCCTAAGGACCAAGTCTTTAACATGTGGGCTTTTGGGAGGCATTGCAGATCTAAACTACAGTAGTTTAGAAAATACATGCATATATAGGTAATAATATTCAGCCATAAAAAATGAAATCCTGTAGGGGCTCTGCAGTTACGGCACTTGCCTGGCATGTGCAAGTACACGGGTTCAAACCCCAGCACCCACGTACACAACCAAGCGTCAGAGCAATGAAAGCCATGTGAAAAACTGAATAAAAATTGATTCTCTCTCTCTCTCTCACCGTCATTCTCTCTCTAAAAAATCCTATCAATTTGTTACAATGGATTTCAGAACAGGAGAGTATTATGCTAAGTGAAATAAACCACAAGGAAAGACCAGAACCACATGTTCTCACTTACATGCGGAATTGAAAACAATCTCAAAGAAGCAGAGAATACAATTGTGGTTATCGGAGGTTGAGGGATGAGGGGAATAGGGAGACAATGGCTGATATGCAAAGCTTCAATTAGACAGGAGGAATACATCTTTCTCTTTGTGATATATTGTAGTGTGGTAAATATCAAAAGCAATAATATAGATTTCAAAATCACTAAGAGTAAATTGCAATGCTCTTATCAACCACAAAAAATAAGTATTTGTTAGTTTGATCTAGTTATTTCATAAACCATATCACTTTGTACCCCATAAATATATAACTATAATTTGTCAATTTACAATTAAAAAAAAAAAAGAAAAATATCTATGTATGGTGTAACCTGCTAGTTCACAAGGGAGTGAGTCTAGTAGTACCAATTCTACCAGGAACTGTGCAAACTTAAATAACATTACAGCACACGTGCTACTTTCTTACATATTGTTTTATTATAGATGCTCTTTCCAGACATTCCTATGCCATGTTCCCCATGGTAAATAACCTGGATACAGCCAAGAGGTAATATTTCAGATAAGTAAAAACAGGGATGGAGACTATCTGCAGAAACTTGGGACATTTTCTTTTCTTTTTTGCAGAGTTAGGGTTTGAACCCTGGACTTTGTGCATGCTAAAAACAAGTGCTCTACCACCGAGCTACACCCCCTAGCTCTAAATTTTTCCCAAAAGAAAAGTCATATTGTAATGACTTTTAAATTGTTGCTTTAACCCCTTGAATGAATTTCTACTGGGCAACAGTGTCCTTAGAGGTTGAGTAATTAAAACATCCTGCCATGGTCCTTGACCTTTGAAAGGCCACTGGGACTCTGTGGACCAGGAGAGCATGTGAAGGACCAAAGACTTCCAAGTGACTGTGTTCAGTACACGAGGCCACACATCATGCTTCGGGTTAATTTACAAAATTCCCAGAACTGGAACCATCCCCATTGGAAGCCCAGCTGGACTTCAGGTTCTCAAAACCATTGTACACTTGAAGGCTAATTTCTGAACTCAGGAATACCAGGATGGAAATGTGGTTTCCACAAATGGGTAAAGAATGTGAGCTATGTGGGCTGTTAGCCCAGCTTACTCTTTTTCCTACCTTCCCTTCTTATACAGACTTGAGAACGCTGTGCAGCAGAGAGGAACTGATGATCCACAGTAGGCACTAAAGAGGTGCAGTCATGGGATCAAAGCCAGAGAGATTTCTGGAACTAAGTGGAGTGTACCCTTCTAGAAAGAAACGCATCAGATGGAGCCTGTATTTTAAAGTGAATTTAAAAATGCCTTTGTTTCCCTGAAGACTCTGATAAGTAACATTGTAGTGGTGGAGGAGCAGGGACTGGCAGTCCAGTCTGCTACTCCCTATGCAACCGTTTGGAATCGCCCCTCCCGATGTTGCACAGCAGACCATCCTGTGAGTTGTCTGAGGGAACATACAGTTGAAAGTATGTGTGGGGTAAAGGCAGATGGAATGGGGCCTTGGCTCATATGCAGGAAAGAGGTGTGTGACCACAGTGGGTATTTCCTTTGAGATGGCCCTGCAGGATCCTGAGGATGCAGAATTACAGAAGTCAGGTTGCCAGTGCTCACCTCTTCTGACCACCCACTGCCACTGCGGCCAGCAGGTGAGGAGTGTTTGTGTGCGTGTAGGAAGATGCCTGTGTGTATACCCACGTGACGGAGAAGAAGACAGACAGTGAGGTTGGGAGAAAAGATCCTCAAAAAGAAAAATAATCACTCTCTGTATTAACTGAGCCATCTTCTTTTCTTTTCTTTTTTTTTTTTTTTTTTTTGGCACCAGGGATTGAATCCAGAGGTGCTTTACCACTGAACCACATCCTTAGCCCATTTTATTTTATTTTATTTTAAGACAGGTTCTTGCTAAGTTGCTAAGGCTGAGCCAACCCATTTCTAATGAGATGGGCATTTTGGATATTTTAATAAAAAAAACTTTTAAGTGATCACTGAGCACCAAATTATTTTACAATCCTGTACTAAAAACAGTGATTTCTCTTCTTGTGATCCAGAATTACCAAAATATTCTTGCCTATCGGCAATGGGGAAAGAACTGTGCGTTTCCCTGTATGCTTTTTGGTTTTCCCCACATGCCCACTTGCTTTCAACTCTGAGCTTCTCCATTGTCCCCCTTCCTGCCTGGCCTCTGCTTACAGGTGAGCATGAGCAGCAGGAGCAGGGGCAGGTGCCACAGGCTACAGAAGAACAGTCTCCGGGAACTCTTCCGGTCCGCGTCCACGTAGAACCGGAAGCCGAGGTAGGCGATGTACAGGTTGATGGGGAGGGAGATGATGGGGAAGGCCCACGTGGTGACGTCCAGCACTGGGGCGGCCACCGACAGTCCTGTCAAGGCCAGGCAGTGGCGCAGCGCCACGCGCCTGCACAGGCCCGGGTGAGTGACTGACATCATGCAGTAGCCTCCCCGGGAGTAGTCTTCACGGAGGCCCCAGCTCAGGGCGTTGAAATGAGGAAACTGCCAGGAGTAGAGGATTCCTCCCAGAAGAAAGGCTCCTGTGTGAGGTTCAGGGGGAAAGAGGGAAACAAGGTCATCATTATCAGAGATTTCCAAAGGCAGGGTTCTGTCCCCTCAGGGCTTGCCTAGCTCACTGAGGCTGTCTCCAGATTTGACCAGCATCTTAGATCCTCTGCCTGTCTTTGCTCTGGCCTCTGCTTCTGCTGATCAGCCTCTCAAGTGAGGCAGACTGGGTGAGGAGCTGGATGTTCTAAGACTTTCTGCTCCTCACCTAGAGAGAAGGCTGTGCCTGGTCTTCTGGGCGAGACCCTGCTCAGGGGAGGGCTGATGCAGCTGCAGGATGCTAGCATCTGAGGGTCTTGCCCATTCAGCTCTGCTCATGCTTCCCAATGCTGTGATGATAGGGATTCCTGTGAACTTGCAGTACTTGGTGGCAGGAGCCCCTGCAATCTATCTGACCTCTTCCGGGGTGCTACTCCCTTTTACAGCAGTCAGCAGCTCCCACTCAGCGCTGAAACAGAACTGAGTGCACCTCTGCACCAGTGCTGAACCCTCTGGTTTTATCTGCTTGCTGTTCTCACCAGTCTGCCAGGGCTTCCAGGGTGGGCGCCTGGCATGCTCCTCTCAGGATTCCCCAGTGCCTACCACAGTAGTGCAAGCGGGAGGTACTAAGACCACATGTGCTAGAGAAGTGCAGGGACTCTGCTTTGGCATTAAGGAATGTGATACCAAAGTAGAACGAAAACTTGTCTGTGACTTTATAATCTTAACAAGGACATAGTACTTTGAGCACCGTTCCTCTTTCTCTGGAACAGGGTCTTCCCATCTTGCATGGGTGGACAGGGAATGCAGGCTGCCATTTCCTGACAGACCCTTTCACAGAGACTGCCACATTTAATTGTGACTGTAGGATTTTCAGGCAGATTTTTTTTATAATCCTCATGTAAAAAAATGTAGATCAAATGCTAAATTCTCCAAAAAGAGGTACAGGAAGAATTCAAAGCAAGTGGGCCTGGGCTGGAGCTCGGGGATTTGAGCACTTGCCTGGCAAGTGTGAGGACCAGGACTCAAAGCCTAGCACCATATACACAACTAAGTATCCAAGAAACAAAGGCCAGATGAAAAAATAAAGTTGATCTTCTCTTTCTTAAAAAAAAAAAAAAACCCCAAAAAAACCAAGTGGACCTGATTTTCAAACTAGGCTCCCTCTTCTACTGCACTAAGATGCTTCCCTAGTCAGGGAACAGATTGAGGGCTGGAGGACAGAGGTAGTTTTCCCTGCACAGGTGATCTGTTACTCATTTACTGAGTACCCCGGAAGTGGCAAGCACTGAGATAGGCAATGGGCATATCACAGTGAGAAAATATCCATATGACCTGCTAGTATCGAGTTTCTCCTCAAGCCGAGTCAGGTGGGCATGGATCAAGAGCTCCACTAGTGAATTTAAACCACCTCTCCAAATGCAAGGAAGGAAAAGACCGTTGTACAATGAGGTCCTGTAACAAGAGGCGCTGACCTAGTTGAGGTGATCAGAGAAGGCTCCTCTTAGTTAGGGACAACTGAGCTGAGCTTCAGGGAGAAGTGAGCTCACTGAGCAAGGGCCAGTGGAGGGAAGTGTTCGCAAAACTTTGGAGATTGGGGCAAGATGCAGTCCGGATATTTAAACAAGATTAGCATAAGTGGCAGGAGTCACAGAATTGTATATCCAATAAAGGGTCAATTTTAGTGGATAATCATTTAAAAGTGACATTAAAATAAAAAAAAGCTAGTGTGGTTGGTGTGCTAATAATGGGAATACTGTTCAGGACAAGGCTGGAGGGCTGGACAAAGGAAGTGATGAAGCCACACCCGCCCTACTCTTAGGCTGCACTAAGGATGATTCCAACTTAAGGCAACAGAAAGATTTTAAATATGAGTAAATGAGTATGTGTGTGTGTGTGTGTGTGTGCGCGCGCGCGCTTGTGTGTATGTCTGTGTACGGGAAAGGCATTAGCACTAAGTGATCCCATTTGTGAAGAACATAATGGAGGAGCCAAAGCAGGACTGGGAGTTCAACAAGGAGATGAAAGCAGTTAGGATCAGGGTAGTGAGTGAAGATGAAGGAAGGTGAATTTGAGAATTCCAGAGGGCATGGGAAAGGGAGGCATTGAGAGCAACTCTGGGGAGGTACCACTTACTGAGATGAAGAAAGGGCAGGTGGGAAGGTAGGAGAGGTCATGAGTGTGGCCTTGGGTGTGCTTGGTCTGAGACACCCAAGTCCTGAAGTAAGGTCTGGCAGCCAGAGTGTGTGCATGGGCTGGGGTATGCAGATGGGACACACACATCCTATTCCTGGGTGAGCCACAGTGCCCTATCAGCCTTTATGTATGCATCTAGTTCCTATCTGAATGTGAATTCCTTAAGGGTATGTTCATTTCCCTTTTTATTTCCAGAGACCAGAAAAGAAACTGCATCATAACATGTAGTAAAGGGTCTGAGAACTCTTTAATGTGAGCCAATGAGTAAAAATAACAGATTTAGTGAAAACAATTCCCAAGACTACTGTTTCTCAATATGGGCTTATGAGCCAGGGAGACAAAAGTTAGGACTATCTTCTGTCCCCTTCCCCTCCTCTAGAACTGAGCATTTAATAACCTACTGTGTAATCCACCCTGAGAAGCTCTGTCCTTACACAGCAGGAGAAAAGGTTGAGAATTTGTAACCAAAGTTGCATTTCAGGTAGTGAGTCCTCCTGGTCTATGGGTCTGTTCAGGAAAAGAGTGCACTACTGCTAGGGCAGAACCCACTATTAGAGAAAGCTGGTTGTTTTTTGGGGGGAGATGCTGGGGATTAAACCCAGGGCCTTGGGCATACAAGCACTCTACTGAGTTACATTCCCAGTCCTTTGTATTTTGAGACACTCACTATGTTCCTAAAGCTGGCCTCGAACTTGCCGTACTACTGCTCGGATTATAGATAGGTGCCATTATGCCTGGCTGAGAAAAAATTAATTTTTTTTTTAAATAGATGAACAACAAGAGAGAGAAAGGGAAAGAGAGAACAGTGAGAGAGAGGGAGAGAGGGAAAGAATCAATTTTATTTAGTTTTTCATATGGCTTTTGTTGCTCCAACACTTCATTGCATACGTGGTGCTTGGGTTTGAATCCACACCCTCGCACTTGCCAGGCAAGCACTGTTCACTGCTGAGCTGCTGCTCCAGCCCAAAAGAAAGCAATTTAAATAATGCTGAATAACTTAGAAAATAAGTCTGGGGATCTAGGGCCCCAACATGCCTGTTTATGTATAAGCCCATGATCTTTCATCGGCATTTCTCAGTGTGTACGCTATGGAGTGAGACCAGGGGCAGTCCAGCTTTGCAAGTCATCTAAAAAAGAACAGTACTTTTCATTCATATTGTTCTGGGCAGGAACTTACTCATTTCTTAATTACATTTATCAGGCAGGACAGTTGTCACATATCAAGTAGAACTTGTGAGGGTCAGAAGATGTAAGAGGGATGAGGGCCTACTCTGATACCCATTAACAGCTTCCTTTGGTATCCATAAGTCAGGCATCTTCTTTCCATCTTTCAATAGTGAAGGAATATAACAATGACCTGAACATAGGGTCCATGTTTCAGGAGTTACTGCCAAATTCCCCTAATTCATTTTTAACTTTCAATCCTTATTCAACCCATAAATAACATACATACATACGAATATAGCACATAGGGGCTGGAGCGGTGGCTCAGAAGTAGAGCGCTTGGCTGGCATGCGTGAGGACCTGGGTTTGAACCCCAGCACCACATACATAACTATGTGTCAGAAAAACAAAAATCAGATGAAAATCTGAAAAATAAAGTTGGTTCTCTCTATCTCTATCTTAAAAAAATATATAGTGTATATATATATATATATATAAATTCAAGCAAACATACTCCAATTTGATAATAATGAATGCAGCTAAATTGTCACTAAATGCATTCACTTGGTAAATAGACAGCATCTGTGAGACACCATTGTGTTTTATATGCCAGGTACAATTCTGAGTAACAGAGAGGTGGTGGCAAACAAGGCAAAACACTGCTTAAAGTCAACAGGGAGAGACACAATACAACAGAGAAGTGCTATTTAGATTCAAAATAGGGCTATGTAACACTTCTGACTTGAGATTGCTCAGGCAAGGTCTTTCCGCTGGTGCCATTTAAGTCATGACCCAACTAAATGGAACTAGAATTCCACTGGGTCCTGGGAACAACTCCAGTATATTTTTGGGACAGCATGAGGCCTAAAGCAAGGGAGGGAGAGTTGCAAGGAGGGCTGGCGAGGAACGAGGAAACCAGGACGTGGAGTTGGAGCTCCCCTCAGCACAGTAGGGAGATGATGAAGTGGTAAGAACAGAGTGCCAGACAGTGATGTCTTTTATGTAGGTAGGGAACACTGGTGAGATTCTGGGCACTTTGTTCATGGTGAAGGCATAAAGAGTTTTATTCTTGGCTATTTAAATTTGAGGAACCTATTAGACATTTCAGTTCAAATATCTTATGACTGTCATACTCACCTCCAGCTATTATTATTACCTTACAATTGACAAAGATTAAGTAGATCTTCCCTCCCCACTTATTCAAGGTTTTATTTCTCCCTAGTCATCTGTAGTCCAAAAATATTAAAGGATAAATTCCAGAAATAAACAATTCAGAAGTTTTAAATTACATACTGTCCTGGGCAGTGTGATGAAATATGACAGTTCTTAACCCAGGATGTGAATCATACCTTTGTCCCCCATGCATCCACATTGTCTATGCTACCCTCCTGTCAAGCACGTGGTAGTCACATACTAGTCTTCATTATCAGGTCACTTGTCATGGTCCTGCAGTGATTATATATAGGGTTTGGTGCTATCGGTGGCTTTAGACATTCACTGGAGGCATAGGATACTATATTTTCTGGGGATCAGAGAGGATCAGTATAATTAATACTGTCCAAGGAGATTTGGCAGTACTGACACAGTACACCAGCACCATTTTTTGGAAAGACGTTGTCATAAATAGACAGCCAAGTAGCAGCACTGCTATACCAGTGGACTGCTGGGTATTAATTCAAATGCCAGTGGAGCTGAGTAGAAGGATGCTTGCTGGATGGAGGCGCTGAAGAGACATTTTCCAATTTATTGAGACGAGAGTCTGGCAGTTGTTTCAACGACAAACAGACAACATTTATCTTGACAGTCCTCTTGGGAAACTGGAAAGGACAAAGGAAAGTTGGGGCACCCCAGTACAACTGGAGGGGCAAACAGAGTGATAGAAGTAGACTTCTTCATATCTTGATAGAAAAATAAAACAATCTCTAGTTTTAAGGTGGCAAGTAGAGGGGACGTTGTTAGATATCCTTAGGGCACAGGGTAACACTGAGGCTCCTGAGCAGGATATATGGAACAGTCCACAAGCTGCCACACATCCATAGGGATTAAACTGGTTACAGTTTGAGTTATGACAGCCACGAGCACAAGGGAAGATGACAAGACCAAGATGTACCTTGTTAAGAAAAATATCTGTGACTACTGAGATGTGGGGGAAGGGGAAGGATGATTCGGAGATCTGTGTTTTGCTCTAGAAATGGCTGAGAAAGAACAATCTCAGTCAGGAAGCCAAAGCTTCCATGTTAGCACCTTTCCTGTCTTTCTAAAAAGCTTCCCTTTCGTGTGCCAACTTAAGTATTCTGTGTTGCTCAATATACACTTTCAGTTATGCTTCTACGTAAAATAACATAATTTGGAAAAAGAATCATTTTCTGAAGAGTAGCATGTTGCTGTCTCTGGAAGGAAATTAGGTATGGGTTTGGCTCATGTCACAAATGAAAGCGCTTTAGAAATCACAGTTTAGCCTTAATGGATTGTAATCAGAAAACCACCACCCACACACAGTTCTACTTGATATGCTTCAACTGCCTCTGCTCCTATAAAAGATGTAAAACAAATTACTCTCTTCATCAGATAAGGTGAACTAGAACAGGAAGGCTTGATTTAGTCTGGGGCTGTGGTGGGAACTACCTTCCTTATGGGGTAAACAAAGCACTCAGTTTGTGAATTCAAAGGCCTTGCCTTCCCTCAAGATGAAGTGCTCCCGCGCATCCTCGGTGGCACTCCCTCTAAGCAATCCATTTTTATTGGGCCCATCTTCCATGACAGCAGTATTGACTGCCTGCCTACTACATGACAGGCAGCATCTGTTTTCTGCTGGGATCTGGCCAGGCAGGAACACAACACCAGTGGAATTACAGCCTGGCGGTGAATGTTTTTTTAGGTACAGGGCTTATAGGTGGGACACTTCATTCAGCCTTGAACAGTTCAGGGAAGGCTTCCTAGAAGCTATTTGTAAACTGAGATCTGAAGATGATCTGAGTTTCAGTCCATTTACACAAACTGTGTTTTCTGCTTCTTTTAAATGTATCTTCTCATCTTCCTAATGCAGCAGAGTCTTTGCACACATTTGGTTCAGTCCTATCTAGAAGAAATGTTTGCTTCCTTTTCTTTGTCAAATACTTGTTAGTAGGTGAATATACAAACACTGGACATCTACCAAATAGGTGGCATGTCTGTGGGTATGGTTCTTCACAGAACAGCAACCTGCTGACATCATCATACTCCAATCCCAGCTAACTCCAGGGAATGTACAAGTGTCCAGCGCATTATTATTTCTTTCTAATGGATAATGAAGAGCACATCCACCTGTGTATGAACTGGTGGACAGAGCCCTTACCCCACTGCACCCTACTGTGATCAGAGAGACATATTAGGTGGGGCAAGGCTGACCAAGGTCTTCCTGGTGACACTTTGAAGATATACATACTTCTCAACTCTTCCCACCCAGGGCCTCATGCAAGCTAGGCAACCATCTGCCACTGAGCTAACATCTATCAATGATTACTACAACACACTGAGGTAGAATCTCACTAATTTCTACCACTGCTCAAGTCCAAAATGCTCTTGTCCACAGCATACTTCCATCACTCTGCTAACAAAACAGACATTCATGCTAAATGCTACCCTAACAGGATGGAGACAAAAATCTTCAAGTTGGGGGATGGGGATTTAGCCCAGTGGCAGAGCGCTTGCCTAGCACACGTAAGGCCCGGAGTTCGGTCCTCAGCCCTGAAAAAAAAGAAAATCTTCAAGTTGGAGCTGTAAGTCCCGTGCTCTTCCAAGGAAAATGCATTTTAGAATGGAGTTCAATGGTTTCAGCTTGCTTTCACTGACTGCCTAGTGAGTTCCTTCTCACCCCCACCCAAACCCATCATTGTCATTCACCATCCACGCGTGGCTTTGCAAAGGATAAAGAAAGCCAGTGAACCTCAGTGTTGGGTCTGGGAGATCTTCCCTCCCCAGTACAATAGGCTCCTCTCTAAATGTGGCCCTGTGTAGCTCGTTTGTTCCATGGCTGCTTATATTTTGCCTTCAGGGTTATATGGTTATGTAAACTGAAGGCTAGCTGGGGAAGCAAAGCCAAACCCAGAGAGAGCTTCATGGTCACAGATTTCAAAGCCTTTCTTTTGAGGGTAAACACAAAGGAGCTTGTGAAACAGATCAGCCTCAACAGTGCAAAAGACTTCTATGGTGGTACAGATAAAGGGAAGAGGATGTGAAGCCAGTTTATCAACTGCACAGGAGACAAAAGATTAAAAGTACTCTGAAAATAGGCAACAGAGTGAGAAATAGCCACTTGCCCTTGAAGGATTCTTTGGAAACCTGTTTTGGGAATAATGAAGAGGCCCAGTGGCAGAGCTGGAAGCTCTCCTTCACCTTGTTGTATGACTCCACCAGTGTCATGGGGGTTGGTTTCATTTGAAGGGAAAGAGGGGAATAAGGGGAAGCACAAAGCTGATTTTGGAGAGGGAGGAGGGTTTTCCTCTTTTATTCTCATATTACCATTTGCCTGGAAGGAAATCTTAAACACCTGTGGATTCTCTTGGAAATTCAAATGTTTCCAATTCCCTTCGCTCACACTGGAAGGTCTTTCCATCTTCCCTTATTATTAATTCAGTCACAGAACAGTGGTCATTCAGTGTGTACTATGCACCAGGCCCTGGCATACCAGACGCTGTCCTGTCAGGGTACCATGTATTATTTCATTCAGCTTAAGAGCAATCACAGGCAACAGCGTGAATGACAAGACTTGAGTGCACTGTTACCCAAGTTTGCCTCCAGTGATACTACTTGGGTCTGGTAACATATTTCTAGCATGCTCATTCATAGCTATTCTTTTTTGTCTCTGGATAAAATATTAGGTTCTAAATACTTTTTGCTAATACTTCCACAAAAATGTTCTTTGTTTTTTGTCTTTAAAAATGTCATTTATCTTAAGGAGCTTCAAGGTATGGTAAAATTCATACATGAACACACTAATTTTTGAGTCTAATTTCAAACCGAGGCAATATTTTAAAGGAAATCTTTAAAAAGTGCTTTGAGTTAAACAGTACCTGATACTTAGAATACCCTCCACAAATATTTGTTGAATGAATGAATGAATAAATGCCCTCTATTTTCTTATTTAGGCTTGAGGAAGGTAAATAAAGTCAAGAGGTATTTAACATTTTGTAGTTTACCAGCTGAGGTTAAAAAAACTCATTCTCTTTTTGTTACCAAACCATCCATCTGCCAAATGTCACTTCCTGATAAGAGTCCATTTCTAAGCCCTCATTTGTAACTGAATGTTAGCTGACATAATTAATGTTTACCATACAACATTTGAATTACAAACCAAAGAGAACTGACCAATCAACTGCACGCAAAGGTCATCATAGAGGCTCATTCCACAAATTCCTCAGATGTGGGAGTTATTCAAATTTAGGAAAATGACCAAAAAAAAAGTATATCAGCCTTTCTCAGAAGCTGGGGTAATGGAAAGAAAGGTGGCTTTGGCAAAGAGGAGCAAGGAGATTTAACCTGAAGCCTCTGAGATAAACAAAACAGTCTCTGGAGATAAACACTGTTAAGAGGTCTAATGCGTGTGGCTCCAGGCTGGAATGTCAGCTGCCAGGCACTTAATTGGGATGATGCCCCTGAAGGCAGATTGGACTCCTTCGCCAGGGCTCTAGCAGGTCTCTTCTGCCTCCCAGAGCATGGAACCAAACCTAGTGCTTCAGTTCTTAAGACAACGAGCTGGGTGGGGTGGCTGGGACTGGAGCGAGGGGTGTGTGTGTCAGAAAACAGACCTCTCACTCTGCTCTCCTCAGTTTGAGCCAGAAAGCATTTAAAATGTTTCCTGCTAACAGTTACACTTAAGAAAATAAAATGAAAGGCAAGATAAGTAGGTAGGTGGGAGGAAAATGTCTACTTCTGAGGCCCGGAGGAAAATGGACACAGGTAAAATCCTATTATAATGGCTACCTTTATAGATAGACGGGCTTTGTAAAGTGAAGTTACTTCCTGTGCATAAAGCAGCTGGCCTCAGAGCTCCCAGTGCCTTGATGTGACAGCCGAAGATGGTTGTTGGCACTGCAGGCTGGGAGAAAAGCTGAGCTGTTTACAGATCTCTGTGCAGTGATAAATTAGCAAATATCAGGAAGAATGTATGTTTGGTTAATCTTCATAATTTTGGTGTGATAATCTGTTTAAATTTCTTCACCCCACCCCGTCCGCGTCCTACCCTCATTTACCTGGTGCTTGATAACTGAAGGGCAAGATCAAGTGTCCGAAATGAATCCACTCCGTTAGGGCATCCAAAATAATTCAAGTTCTTTTTTACCATCTGATTTAAAAAAAAAAAATCAGCATCCCAGGTGATATTTTTTATGCCTTTACAGGAGGAGAGAGGACAGCATAATCTCTTCAGTGCTCAAAGCTGTTTGGAGGTCTTAACTGGCTCTATCCACCACAAAAACCACGCAAAAATCCAAATAACAAGAAAGGAGAAAAGGTACTTCTGATCACATTAGCATTTCCATTCTCTGAGGATCACTCTGACCCATAAGGTGCCCTGGATGCGTACCACTTTCTATAGTTATTCGTCTTCTTTATGCATTTCCCTTTACAACTAGTCAGTTTCATAAAGTTAGGGCCTTTAATATGAGGGCTGAAGGATTTTCATTTCAAATATGGGTCAGAATTGCTTCCTTTCCAATCTTAACCATCATCCCCTGAGCCCTGGCCAAGGCCCATTCAAAAGTGTCCGTGGTCAGGGTCACTAAAATGTACATATTGATTGCTTGGGTGGGGCAAAGGAATGGAGTATATTCAGTCCAATCTGCCATCCTTCAAACACGTAGCCGTCATCCATTTGCCCATTTGGAAGTCTGCTAGGTTAACAAGTTGCTCTTTCAAAGGATAATCAGACTAACATTTCACTAAATATTTAAAAGATGAAATTTTGACTAAGGAGGGCAAAGAAGGTAGGGTCAGGGTATGCAGGAGGTGTAAGGATAGGTAGAATCCTAGTTAGAGGGGCCGGAGTGAAAGAATGGGGCTGGGGGGTGAGAGAAGGCACACAGGCCTAGGAAAGAAAATAAAAGGAAGCTTCAAAAACTTACTTATCTAGTTCTATAGGAGATTCTGCTGTACATCTCTTGTTAAATAATCTCCAAAGTGCAACCCTGCTGCTTTCCTGATTTGAAAAAGTATGGATTCCTCAGCAGGCTGCTCATCTTAGGTCATGTCCTTGCGCCACACTCTAGTTTGGCTCTCGGGTTGGTAAGCAGGACTTGTGCATGCCCTTGCTTCTTTCTGGAAAGCACAATCCCTCCTCAAGTAAACTAGTCACAGTGTGACTCAGTCACTCTACAAAGTCTTCCTGGACCAATTTGGAAAGGTAGAGAGAGTCCACAGCCTTCTTCAGAAGACACCCTGTTAAAGCTCTTAGATCACTCAATGTCAATGCCCACTTGCCTCTTCCAGAAGATGCTGAGACAGGATTTCCATGAAGACAGGGAATGGGTAGAGTCATTATCATATTCCTCAAAGCTCAGCACACAGTAGGTCTACAACCAACAACTGTAAAATGAAGCTATTATGAGGAGCAGTTTGTTAAGACAGTGAACGTGGCAGCTCCTGGGGGAGGTTTAAACATTAAATGGTTTAGAGATACCATAGAAAAAAAGGAAGCCTCTTTAGCCATCTGTTTTTCCGAAGGTCTTTCTAACCATACATGTCCCCAAGGATAAGACTCCAGATGACGTTAATTCCAGCTCCTTGGGAGGCTAAGGCAGGAGGATCACAAGTTCTAGACCAGCATGAGCAACTTATCAAGACCAATCTCAAACTAAAATTTAAAAAGGCCTGGGGGTATAGTTCAGCGGCAGAGCCCCTGCGTAGCATGTGTGAGACCAAGTTCAATCCTCAGTATGAAAAAACAAAACAAAACAAAACAACAGGTGAGAGATATAACTTCTAGAGATAATACAAATAATACCATTACATCTTAAATAATAATAATACTATCTGCCTATGCCCTCTGCCCCAATCCTAGGCATTTCCAATGGTATTCTAATGGCTACTTCACTGTTTGGTTCTGTCTTTGCAGCTCAGTGATTCTTAAAGTGTATCCCTGGAAGGGGCATCGGAATCACCTGGGAACTTCTTGGAAATGAAAAATTCTTAAAAACCCACCCAAGATACTGAATCCAAAATCCCAGGCCCAAGGCCCAGGAATCTGAGTTAGGAGCACTCTACGCCATTTGGATATGCACTGAAGTTTGTGAACTGTGTTTCTGATTTAGTGAGACCACAGGTCCAACCTCATACAATGTCCCATTATTTAAAGTGCATACTCATACCAGGCAGATGGAACACAGATTCAGAAGGATATCAATCTTTGTTTCTAGGCAGTACTGTCGAAGGGAACTTTCTCCAATGATGGAAATGCTCTACTGTGCTGTCCATATGGTACCTACCAGCCGCATGTGGCTCTGAGTATTTGAAATATGGGGCGGGGGAACTGATTTTTAAGTTGATTTGGTTTAAATTTAAGCAGCCACCACTAAGCTAGTGGCTAGTATCCTAGACAGGGTAGTTTTAGAGGATAAATAAATTATTAAACACATTCAACTCGGTTTCTAAGTTTCCAGCAATAAGTCTTCAAAATATCTTTCAGATTGTGTCAACTGTAAAATGGAAGATATCCATTCACTGATTGGTTCATTTAGTTAATTCAGATTTTTACTGCTTATCTCATTTGCTCTATCAAATTAATTTTTTGAAAATTTTGAAGCAATTGAAAGCATTATGTAGTATATTTTGCATAAATGTCATAAGGTTTTAGAGAAGTGTTTTGAACTGTGACAAATTAGAATTCACGGAAAAAGGACATAATAGAAATCAGTGTCAAAAACTGCCAGAGGAACTTCTCTTTGTGGTTATACAAATATTTTAGACTGCTGTATTTTATACCAGGTTCTGTTCAAGGTAATAATGGCCATGTTAGTTAGCTTTTGATGCTGACTGAAAATACTTGCCATGCATCCATGACATGGCATTAGCCCTAGATAACTAAGTATATATTCATTTGTTCTGGAATATTTGATAATGTTTCCCCCTCAATTGTAACTATATATCATCTAATAAATAATAAATTAAAAAAAATACTTGCCATGCCTCATGTCCCAGTAGTCCAAATTATTAATCCATCAAATGACTAATCCACTGATAAAATCAGAGCCCCCATGAGCCAATCATTTCACTTCAAAATACTGCTGTATTGCTTAATACCTGAGGTTTAACATAACAATGGGTCTCATTTTAAGACAATTATGCAGTTTCTTTTTCGGGGTGGGGGAAGGAATCAATTTTATTTATTTTTTCATCTGGTCTTAGTTCTTCCAACACTTAGTTGTGTTTGTGGTGCTGGGGTTTGAACCTGTGTCCTCAAGCATGCTAGGCAAGCGTTCTACTGCTAAGCCAGTGATCCAGCCCCCTGCATTTTCAACTTGATACCTAAAAAGGTATGGCCTGTCCTTTAGCTATCTATCATTACTGGATTTGTATACAAATGATTAAAACTGGATTACAGAAAGACTATATATTTTGAAAAAATCCATTTTAAATCCGACTATTAGCAGTTCAGTCAAATTCAGACTCACTCTCAACAAACAAGAGTTCCTGCCCACACATGGACTCCTCAGTGATGAATTTTGCCCATTTTATCTTTCTAAAGCCTCTGGGGCGGCAACATTAAACCTCTATCTGCTGAGGCTCAAACTCTTCATGAGGAAATGGTTGAGAGTGTGACAAGAGTCCTTAGCCCTCAGTGAGGAGGACTCTGCACTAGGATCCTGTACAACAGTGGTGATAAAGTTTTCCATGGTCCTGAACTGAATTGCCCTCCCTTGTCTCCCCTGATACCTCTTCCTTAAGATTACCCTTTGAGGCTGATTCTGACCCTATCCCCATCTGGGACTCCCCATACAAAAAGTTTGTTTTTGGTGCCTGGTTCTTTTATGCCAGATTTGAAGAAACTGAACAGTGTTTAGGTTCTCGTGGCAGGGCACAGGGGTGTCTCCCAGGGGGGATGCAAGTGCTAACATGGAGTTACAGCCTCCCTTGGAAGGGAGGATACTCTAGGGAGTTATTCCCTTTCTTTTATGGCCTCCACTTCCAACACCTAGGCAAGCACTACAAAGGTTTAGAGGGAGATCGAAGAGGTGAGTTGTGGAGTTATGGGGGAGAGTTTGGGTCAAGTTAGGGTTGGTTCTCTAGAATTAAAGAGGAGGAATATGAGTGGGAATAGGAAGGCTAATGGTATGTGGGCAGGCTCTCTGAACATAAATGATAAACCAAAGTGAAAATTCAGATACCATCTAGTACAGGGATGCCTAATCAATGTTTTCCCTCTCTCCTTCCTCACCCAAGAAAGAAGGCACACAGTGCTCCTCCCGCCCAAGCCTCAACAGTCTTCAAAACAATAGTGAGGGAACAATGATGAATTGCTCAGTTTGCAAGCCAAATAGAATCTCTGGGCCTTTCCTCATCTCTGTCAACCTACCTCCTGTATGAAGGAGGATAAATGAATAATAGTAGCATTATCCATCATGCCTCGAACCCTTACCATGGCTTTTATATTTTACAACGTCTAAGGACTGTATGCGTCCTCTGGACAGCATGTGCTGAGAACTTAATCTGTTGGTGAGGACGGAGTCCTCCAGGCCTAAACACCTAGGGTTAGGCCTCACCTTCCAACCTTGTTGCACTGGGGATTAATGCCGAGAGAATGGAGTAAGACAACAATCCATTTAGTCCTCAGCAACTCTATGAGGAGAGACCATCATTTGCCCCACCTGGGAGATGAGGAGACTGTCGCAGAAAAGCTAAGCTCAGTTCCAAAGGTCATGCAACTAAGGAGGGAGCGTGGCCCAGATGCAGCAGCATCCCTGCTCTTAAGCACTTTGCTGTTATTGCCTCCCTCATGGATGAGACTTGGGTTTAAGTTTTATCACAGAGCAAATGAGCACGTACTTTTTAGAATATCATATTTGTAGTTTCATTAAAACCCACCATTTACAGGATATTAAAACTGTTCTAAGAAATGATCATGGTAAAGGTGTAATCGTAATTTGTAAGCTTGCCAAATCAGAGTATATGAGCTTTTATGAAAAGTTTCAGAAATGTGGCTTACAGGGTAACGGTTTATGGTCAACTGGCTTTTGATCTCTCATGTGAAAAATATGTACTTATACATATTGCAGGAAACCTCACCACTTCCTTCCTAAGTGTCGGTCAAAAACACTAATTACTTGACTAATTAGACTATGAAACTTCCCTTACAGATGGTAAAAATGAGCTATTTTCACCCCACAAATTTCGTTGTGACATACCACCAAAAAAAAAAAATGTAGAAATGTTTCAATGGTTTTATTGTAGGCAGCATAAATGATTTAAGCAAATCATATAAAAATAATGAAAAACTAATGACAATAATCTGTTCTTTCAGAAGAGAGGATGATAAGTAACCCTATTCTGCAGGAATGAAGCAGGCTTGCCAATGAGGTGACACCCCTTTGATAAGGAATCAGAAGACAGTTCTGTATACCTTTTCCATGAACTGGGCCATCTGAAACAAATCATCCATTCCTAAGTTGACTACGATTTTTATCGTATTTTCAGGGACTTTCTTTTCATTTTACTGCAGTCACAGGCTGAGGCAGCACTGTCCACTCTGCTTTCTCTTAGAAACCTTCCTTTCAAGGGAAAGCATACGTCATATTCATCCAAGAGCCAGGGTGACACAGTGTTCCTTTAGCTTTGCATTCATAATATTTTAAAATGCCACATCAGCAAATACGCCAACAGAATCAGTACTGATTAAAATGGAATCTAACCAAGTTCTGCAGCTCAGGGACAGAAAATCTCTGAGGGTGGGTGCTCATGCTTGCTCAGAAGAGCCATGAGTTCCTGCTTCTGGTACCCAGAAACGAAAGAAACTGAGACTTTGCACTGGGAGACACTTACCAGCATCGAGGCTGCCAGTTGCCGCTGTCCAGCCCATGACAGGTGGTATGGCCCCAACAACAGCTCCAACCCATGTGTTGGCAATGCTGATCCTCTTCAGTGGTGTGTAACAGCAGGTATACAGGAAAATGTTGAAGAGCCCCAGGGCTCCTGTGAGTGGATTCACCCCCCAGGTCAGAAGGGCAACTCCTGGAATAGCACAACAAGCAGCAAAGGACACAGCTAGCAATGGGCTGGAAGAGAAAAGATACCAAGTTGATCATTTCAGCTCAACTCTGCCACATTTCGTAAAATCCAAGCAAAGAGTGAATAATTGACATATTGATGAACTATTCCAGGAGGTAGTACCGGTGTAGGGAATCCTCTTTAGGGAACTTTAAAGAAAGGCTATCTTTGTGGGAGCCCTGGTTGTTCCTCTTGGTTTGCCAGCTGCAGGACAGAGCATTGTGGGTTTAAGTATTTTGGCTTTGTCCCTTTCTGTCTTCGCTTGACTCATCTCTACAGGAGACATGTACTCCTGACATAGGTGAAGTGAGGACTGAGACAATGCCTACTTTGCCAGGTGTTCCATTCCAATGTTAGTACTAAATATAAATAAAGGACAGCTGGGAACAAGCCACTTAGCACATAATGTTGCATGATTTGGACAAAAGATATTATCAATTCTGGAAGCAGTTCTGCCCATTTATACTTTGTTTTAAAACATCACCTAATTAGCGATATGGAATAACAATGGCTGGCCTCAGTGGGGACCATCATTATAACTTCTGTAATAAATTACGGGCTCAGTATGGTGCCAGTTCCAGGACATCAGTGAACACCAGGTGGCTGCTGTTTAGTGCCAACATCATAACTGGATTTTTGGATAAGGAATTTTTCAAGAGGAGTTTACACAATATTATGTATGTAAAAGAAAACCATCAACTAAAATTCTACAATGATAACGATGATTACAAGCCTGCTTCTCAACAGAGCATTAATAGTAGATTTTGTATGTACTCCTGTGAAAGACTTGAGCCTAGAAAAATTAGATCAACTAGCTCCTGCTAAAGAGGTTCCCCAAGACTGCTTTCTCCCTGTAGAAGCCATGATTACACCTCTGAATACACTATGTTTGCATTGTGTCAGTGACACACTGGATTACGGACTGCGCACTGTGCTCCATGGTGCCCAATCGACCAGATTCCACAGTGTGCTTCAGTTTTAGCAATGGCCAATTCCCAGTGGAAGGTAATCTCTACCTCATGTTCAAACACGAGACAACACCCTCCTATTCACGTGGCTGCTGCATTTCCAAGGAGGAGAAAAGCCCTGTGTATAATGAGAAAGTTCCTCTAGGAAATGAACAACTTATAATAGAATAATGACAAGTTAGAACTCAGTACAGAGGATGGCGGGAGGAAAAGGATAGGCCAGCAGCTGAAAGGACTGAGTGAGGTCAGAGTGGCAGATGATGAGAACTGGACAGAGCTTGATGGAGAAATCAGCTCCCACTCTCATATGGGTCAGTACTAACATTTTCCTCTACAGGCCTGTGGCCCACCTGCCTAGAAGATAGAACCCAGCAGAATGGGAATTTTGATGAAAAAGGAAGCACACAAAGGATATGCTGCTGTCAGGGTGCTTGTGACAGAACCACCAACTGCAACCTAGAGATTTCTGAGTGCATGTTCAACCCTGAGGTGATTTCCACCCACCTGTTCTGAACCCTGTGGTCAATTACTTCCACAAACTCACTCCATTTTTTATTCTGCCATGTCCTTCCATCATTCCAACCCTGACAACTCCCATTTCAGAACCTGCTCAGTGACATTCTCTCTGCTCCTGCTGGGGGAGCCTTAGATTGGCAAACTAATCACTCCATTTCAGGAGGACCCTACTCACCTCCCACCCTCAGAGCTTTTGCTTCACTCTACCTCCCAACACCCTCAACAGATGTCCTTATCTCTTACATAACAGTGACAAATGCGCTAAGATCTATTCCCCACCTTTCTCCCATTTTAGAAGAGGCTGTCATCTTTGCTTTTAAAGATAAACTCTCCACTTTTGCTCTTACTTAAATTCCTCCCTAATCTGTTGTTTTAAATCTTTGATCTACTAACTATTGACCTTTTGTATCACCAAATAAATTACTTTGTTCATACTTCCCCCAAGGTAAGGTCCTTCTAGACCTGACACTCTTCAAAGTCAAATATACTGGAATGGGATACATACATTATCTCTATTTCTTCTTTCCTGCAACTTATTCTTTGTCCCTTATCTTTATACTGGAAAGAGATTTCTCTAAGGAAGTGAAATGCATCGTGTGACCAGGTTCCCAACTTGCACACAATGTAATTTTCCAGATGAAAGATTAAGAAGATGCCTCTGTGCTGCTGTTATCTCACATATGCCCAGAAAGAAGAATTTAGATAGTCAAAAAGCAGTGCAAATATTGTAACTGCTATTTATTCAATAAGGTAGTTTATAGCTTATAAGAACAGATTTTACCCTCCTATGGGACTCTAAAAAGCTAGCTTTATTTTGGGTGGGAGAAAACTGTAGCTCATAAACATTTTTATTTTTTCCTGAATTGGCCCTTGTGTTTAAAAAAAAAAAAGATCGTTCACTTTTTCTCCAAGGTCTGTGGAAACCAGTTGGATTCAAAGGTATTAGTGTTATGAAAAGCCCTTTTAGAAAAGCACACATGAATTTAATTTATTGAGATGGCAATTTTATGTGAAAGTGTAGTTTCTGACCTGTTTTGAAATAACATAAAATCTTGAGACTCGATTTTGGTGTTTAAATCAATGTGCTCAGAGGCATGAATGAAAACTGAGTAAGTTGATAAGCCATGTAAACAAAAATGAAGATATTTATCCAGGACAGCAAGGCCATTCTCAGCACATGGGAAAGAAAGAGCCCTGGGTTAGGGGACTTCAGAGCTTTCTCATAGTAAATGGGCAAAAAAGGTATTCAAACTTCAAACTGTGACGTTTACTTTCCTGTGGTGTTTACTTTTTCTAAAATTTTTATTTTAAAAATAATGAATGTACTTCTAGAACCTGTTATCAAAAGCAAAGGAAAACAAAATTAAAAATTGCCAGTAGAACAGTTAAGGAACAGTATTATAAGTCTCTAAAATAATCTTTAACAGAATAAAACAAGATTACTGAGACAGTATACTGTTCATTTTATAGATTAGCAAATGTTAAATAGGCAATAGCAACAGAGCAAACAGGTGGCAAAGAAGGAGCACCCAACCTTGTATGTGTGCAGGGAGCATGGATTGGTAATGTTTCTGGGAAGAAGTGATGTTTAAACTGAGTCATGATGGATGGGTATGTGGGACATGGCAAAAAGGGCTGCTGAAAGGTGAAGGTAAGAGACATGGGAAGTTTAAGAGGCAGAAGGAAGTTTCACATATCTGGAATGTGGCTTGGGGATGGGAAGTCTCAAGGCGGGCAAAGAGGCTGCAGACCACAGTAAGGTATCTACACATTGCTTTTCTGCAGATGCAGAGTCAAGAGGGTTTTCTGTGTTTTAAAGAGGTGAAGAAAATGATCAGATCTGTTTTTTATTTTTCCTTTTTTAATTTTTTTGGTGCTAGGGATTGAACCCAGGGGCACTTGACCTTGACCATGGAGCCATATCCCTAGCACTTTTTTTTTTTTTTAAAGAAAGAGGGGACAGTGAGAGAGAGAAAGAGAGAAGGAATTTTTATTTAGTTTTCCATGGGACTTTCATTCATCTGACACTTCGTTGGGTGCTGGGGTTTTAACTCATGTACTTGCGCATGCCAGGCAAGCACCCTAACCGCAGAGCCACCACTCCAGTCCCCTCCCTTTTTAAAAATATTTTATTTTGAGACAGGTTTTTGCTAAGTTGTGTAGGGCCTTGCTAAATTGCTAAAGAGATCTGTTTTTGAGACAGAAAAATATTAGAAAAGAGTTCCATTCTCATCTCTTCAACACTAACTGCGACTTTCTTCTCATAAAATGTGATCAGAACTAAGTCTTGAAGACCTAAAAAGCGAACCTGCTAAGGACTGGTTTCTCATTATTTCAGGTCAATTATTTCATATACTCTTTCTCCTATCATACCATTCAGCACTTGATCAGGAAACCCACCTGCTTTTCCCATTCTTGGATGGGGTTTGGAAGTATCTCAAATCTGGCAATACACAGTTATTTCTCCTTTTATCATTTATTCTTTATTTAAAATTTAATTTTTTTATTAGTCTTTTTGGACCTTTTTATCCTTCAAATTCCTTAGCAGTTTGCTTCCATTTTGAGTATTGTGTTGGTATCTGACTTTCAGAGGGAGGAGAAAGCCTAAAGGCCCAGAGTCACTTTCAAGAAGAGGCCTCACTGGAGAACCTTAGGGTAGATCCTCCACATGGTGGTTCTATCTAAGGGTGGTTCCTGGACCAGCAGCATCTGCAACACTTGGAAACTTGTTAGGAATCCAGTTGATCTGGAGGCTTGGTGATGTTTGAGAACCACTGCTACGCCATTACCAATGTGATGCTGGTCCCCATCTGGCCAAATCACATGTGCTAAGCCTACAGAAGCACTCTACTCCAGTGCTGACTATAGCTGTCCCAGGTAAGTCACCACTTTCAGTTGTCTTTTGATTTGTTTTTGGCATGTTCCAGTGGGAAGAACCCAGTGTGGATTAGCTCTGTTTTCAACTAGCAGAGGTACTGTGGGAATATCCCTCAACTCCTCTATAATCTGGATTTAATTTATTCATACAGCCTCAAGTGTTTGGACCATGAATAGTACCTTAATGGTGAGTGGAAGCAAGTGTGGTACAAGTCTTGATAACTATTGATTCTAGGTCACAGACGTACTGAAGCTCATTGTACTTCCTCTACCATTATATCTGTTGGAACGTTTTCATAGAAAAAATGTTTTAAAATGCTTTACTTATTATTATTACTATTATTATTATTTTAATATTCTGGTTTCCTGGTAACAGTATAACTAAGCATACTAACCAGGAATCAGGTGGTCTGAGTTCTAGTTCTGGCCATGATGCTAACTAGCTTTGTAAAAAGGGCAACTTATTTAACCTTTTTGGTCCTTAAGTTTCCTTAACTATAAAGTAAGAGGTGTTTAAGGAATCATTAATGGCCAACACTGGAACCCAAGTCAAACTTGCTTTAGGTAGAAAAAGACTCAATAACAAGACAGAGTTTGCAAACATTTAGCTGTGTGATCTTGAAGAGCAAAGTAATCCATAGCTTTCATTTCTTTATCTATAAATGGGAGATACTTTAGAGTTGTCTTAAGATTTAAAAACAATAAAGATGCAAATAAAGCCCTTAGCAGAGTGGTTATAAATCAATGTTTACTTGTTCATTTATTCACTCATCATCCATTCAAACTTCTTATTACCTATGTTAACCATCTTGCCAAGTGTGGCAATACAGCAGTGAACAAAACAGGAGAGTACAGTTTACTAAGGATGACAGACATTAAACACATTAATAGAAGTACTATGTGGTACCCAAGTGTAAAATTAGCCACAAGAAAAAGAACAAATGAAATGAGAATTATCTAAACAGGGAGGATCCATTTAAATGAAGCTGGAGGTAGGGGCTAATACATCATAACATATTGTTTTCCCTAATTTATTTTTTTAGGCTTACAAAGATATGGATATATATTAATATTTGTGGATATAAAACTATCTTTAATATAATTATTACTTGATTAAGATTTTAATTTTATCAAATTACAAAAATAAGCAATTGGAAAAACTAGACTGATCATGCAAAAGACTGATCCTTTTTAAAATACTGATGTTTCTGCTCCAATACAATAGTAGTATGGACTTTATCAAGATCAGAGGAACTAACATCTCTGTGTAGTGTGTCTCACTGGAAGGAAGGATCAGCAATGTTTCTTTTGAGGCATGTGAGGATATTGCAAAGAAATTAAAGTTTTCAATAACAATAAAAGTATGAATAAGGAAAACAACACTATTTGATAGGGGGTGGGCAAGAAAAGACCCAGTGATTTTCTTTATGTATAACTGAATTGCATTTTGAATTGAGATATCCTTCTACTGAGCATCATTACATGTGATCTTTCTACTTGTGCCTTTCCAGCCCAAGGCTACTGTAAAAAAGAAACCAACAGATTTAATAGTGGGAGGATCTATCAATGCATTCCTATGAATTATTTTTTCCTTCCTTAAAACATACATTGCTTTGTTTACTAAACACCAGTTCGTATGTAGTTCTATCAAAGAATTTTTATAGATATTAGGAACAAACAAGAGAAACACAAACTTTAGTTTTATGTGTATTTATTGCACTTAATAAATGTAATTTATATTACCTGACTTTTAAATAAAACTTCCTGCAGATATGTGGCCTTTCTGCTTAAGTAATGTTTCAGGAGAGCTATGAAATGTTATATTAAATCAAGAAAACTTTATCTTTTGAGAAGTTCTGCAAGTAATTGGTCTATATGAAAATTAATCTTGGGGCTGGAGTGGTAGCTCAGTGATTGTCACCACTTGCCTGGCATGCGCTAGGATGTGGGTTTGAACCCCAGCACCACTTACACAATGAAGTGTCAGAGCAACGAAAGTCACATGAAGAACTAAATAAAACTGGTTCTCTCTTTCTCTCTTGCTGTCCTTCTCTCTCTTAAAAAAAAAAATCTTATCTTCTTGGTCATTCTTTCACAATAAATTATCTTTAAATTATAAAATAAAAATTCCTTTTTTCAAAAACAAAAGAAAACCCAAAACCTTAATCAAACCACGCCAATTTAACTTTAATTTCCTGCATAAATCCCACATTTGGGCTTTGGAATGAGTTTTTGGAGGAAGTTTCTATAGATAACTGTTCTGAAGATGTCTCCCTAGAATCTTATTAGGCGTTTTCTATTTCTGAACAAGTTTCAAGTTATAAATACTAGAAGGCAGCAGAGGATTGATGTAAGTTCAGAACTTAAATAAAATGAAAAAGGAAATTATTTTAAAAAACATTTACAAGAAGAGAAAGAAACGTGGAAAAAAATTTTTGGTTATTGATTATATTCAAGACAGAGATAGTGGTATTATATTAAAAAACTTTTTCAAGGAAGAAAATAGATATGATCTTAATGAATTTCTGAAAATCAACTGGAAGATTTATAGGAAAGACTGGCTGCAAAAAGTAATTATAGAATATAAAATAAAACACCAAAATGAACATTACCCTATTGTTGACCTCTGAGCTGCAGCCGTCTAACCAGGGAGTAGCAAATGGTAACCCTTGAATTATGCTACATAAGTTCAGTTTAAATTAAGGAAAAGATATTTGTATAAAGACTCTGGAATTTTCAGAGAGGTGATTCCCATCCTTTGATCCCATCCATGAAAATCAGTTTCCAGTGGAGTCGTCCAATCTCTTAATCTTTTTCTCAAACCACTTGAAAGCAGAGACCACCTACTGAATCACTCCATGCATCCTCCCTCCCAAAACACCCAGTGCCTGCCACAAGGGAGACACATACTTTCCCCTTTTCCTAGTTGAACCAGATGGTTTAATTTTCTGACCCTCCTCCTAATTTTTAATTTATAGGACCCTATTAAAAAAAGCAGCTTTGTTCACCTATACCAAAGAGTCAATGAATTTTCAAGAGTCTTTGAAAAGTTTAATAAAACAGAACTTATAAAAAATGAGGTTGAGACATAAAACATAAAACCATCCACCCCTGCAGTTTTGGAGACTACCTGGGAGCTGCCTGTGTGTAGCTGCTGGGAGAGGTAGGCCCTTACCTCTGACTCTGTTACCTTACCTCCCCTTGGGGACTGAGCCTGTGGTCAAAGGACAATGTTTGCAAAGGAGGACTACAGGGACCAGGCTGGCAATAAAACAGTTAAGTGGGCCTACTTAAAAATGGAGTAGTAAAGGCTGTAGGAAGGTCTGGCTGGCAGATAGCTTGTAGGAATGCATAAAAGCAGCTTAGAAATCTGGGTCTTGATGTATACATTTTCTGTTTTTACATGTTGGCAACTAATGCAAATGGTAGGAGCGCACAGTAAGCCAAACAAAAAAATTGCTGAAACAAAATCTTCAGGATTTGTCCTGATGGCTGCTCCTCTGAACTTTTGGGTCCAGGTGAAACACCTCCTCCAAGAAGGAGGTATCTACCTAGCTTTGTACATGCTGCTTGTTTGCTCCAGAATTCATCCCCTGAGCCTCCCAATACTATCTCATGTATGGCCAATTCTTACTCATCTTTAAGACTCATCCTGGACATTAAAAAGCAACAATAGGGGCTGGTGTTCTAGCTCTGTGTAAGAGCACTTACCTAGCATGCACTAGGTCCTCAGCTGGATTCCCCCACACTGCCAAACAACAACAGAACTTCTCCAAGAACATTCTACTTCACCCTTCTCACCTTCCTGACCCCTTCCTCGTGAGTATTCTCCATGTGTGTCCTGGGCTCTCACAGCACTTCTTAGTCCTTAGGCTACAACATGATCTCCTGCTTTGTTTGCCTATTCCCTATTCCAGACATTTATTTTTTTGTGTGGTGACTCTGTACTACTAATCTTTAGATGGTGCCAAAATGTGTCATGACAAACCATGTGAAAAACATACCCTAAGACCACTACTCATAACACCATCCAATGGGAACAGCATTTGATCATGTCCTATTTTTTCATATCGTCTTATTTGAAGAGGAATAAAGAGAAGGATAAGACTAAATGAACCTAGATTACTAATGAAAGATTTATACTCCTGGGACATATTTTTCAATAAGGACTAAGTTACTATGATAGTTAACTCTTCATATGTATATTTATTAGAATATTTGCATATTTTCTTGTTATATTTCTTGTTATAAAGTTCATGGGAACTGAAGAACTGCCCATTGGTAGCACTGCTGTGAGTAAATGTTCACACTTTTACATGCTTCAAAATAGTCATACAGTCTTTCTTCTCATGAGAATAGTTCAATCTTCAGAGATCCCCAGTGTTCCTCTCATTCACTCAGTATAATGACTAAGCTTCATGATATCAACGACTTTTTCTTGACTCTTCATACCATAGTTCATAATACTGAATGATTTTATTTTAAGAATATACTTCAATACTTTAAACCTCTGTTACTAAGTTGAGACAAAATTTGTTCTTCCTGCCACTTGAAATCACTGGTTAACACTAAGGAAAAAAGGAGAGAGAGAAAAATTCCTATACTTATAAAATGTTTATGTTCTTATTACATTAGCAATATATACACAGCAAGAGACTAATCATAACAATCTTTAGAAACTGTGCAGAGCTTTAGCCTGGTCTGGGTACACGTCTACTAGATTAGTGTGACTAGGTGATGAATAATACTCACAGCTCCCCCACAGCCCACAAAATGTTTACATTTGCTTAAGTGCTTACTGGTAAAACCTTCAGTAAATTTGAAAAATGTCTCCTGTAAATCCCTATAATACTTAAGCTAAACCCTGTTCTTTAAGTTAATAATGCCATCTAAACAATCCATTCATTTCATTTCAAAAACCCAATCTTCATCATTCATTTTAAAACCAGGTATTGGTTGACCCTGATTCCAAGTGTTTTAATTTATCCTCTTTAAATAACCTTTTGCTCTGTTCTTATCGTGCAATTCATCCTGCTTACAGCCCACACCTACAGCTTACAAGTTATGGATCACTCTCATCTGATCCATTAAGTTGGAAAAACTAATGCTGACATGGATTATTTCCCTGTCAACATCACCACGCTGGAAAATGTATAATTCAAAGACGACGTAATCAAAAATAGAGATGTCTTTCAAAATAAAAAGAAGATCTAGCCCAGCCCTCTCTTGCAGGAGGTCCTCACTGTCCACTCTGTCCTTACCCATTTCTTCTCTGACTGACCTCCTAGAGACCTTTTTGTTTCTACTAATTTATTCATTTCATTCAACACATATTTAGGGGTTGCCTTGTCCTGTCTGCTAAGCATTTGGTACATTTGGAAAATTTCTTTGACCCAGATTATAAAGCTTTGAGGATCATAAGACCAAAAACTGACAGTACTGGTAATATTACCAGTGATAAATAAATTCTCAATGAGTTGAATAAAAGAGAGATTTACTGAATTCTAAAATATTTAGAAGAAACATTAAACCTTGACTTTCTTAAGAAAGATGAATTTTAATTAGTATACCAGGAAAACCAGTATTACTTTAAAAAATATAGGTATAAGGTATTTTAGAAATTTAATTTTTTTCTAAGAGAGAAGGACAGTGAGAGAGAAAGAGAGAGGGAGAGAATCAATTTTTTAATCGAGTTTTTCACATGGCTTTCGTTGCTCCCGCACTTAGCTGTGTATGTGGGTGCTGGGGTTCGAACCCGTGTACCTGCACATGCCAGGCAAGCGTTGCAACTGCCAAGCCACTGCTCCAGCCCCTATTTTAGAAATTTAAGTCCAAAGGACTTCAACTTTGATAAAGATGGCAGATTAGAGGTGTCTACATCCCTTTATCCCCCCCCCCCCCCCAAAGCAAATAAGAACAGAAAACACAAAACTCCAAGCAGGAAACACCCTTACAGAACTGTCAAATATACTGAATGCAGGGAGAGGAACGGGAAATGATACAGACCTCTACACCTGGGCAAAATAGAAGATTCAGTAAATATTACACTTAAGACTCTCTTCTTTAAACCTTGACTATAAAACGCAGGTATGACATAAGCGTATATGCTGAGGGTGGGAGGGGTGAATTATAGCTAGAAAGTTACAAAGTGGAATCAGGGATTGGGATGTATAGCAGACCTAATACAATTTAAATGAAGAGGATGACAAGAACCAATGTTCAGAGAGAAAAGACAACATGGAGAAATGCAGGGAAGAGTGAAGGTAGAAGCTAAACTGCAACTAGGAAGTAGTAAACCCACCACTCTTCAGAAGAGGAAAAACAGAAGAGCAACTGGGTGGAAGAGCCAATTTAATAGACTTCTAAGAAGGAAGACTCACCTGTCCAAATATTAAGTCAGAAGAAAAGGACCCAGTGAGGCAGCATGGTTGGAAGAAGTCCTGGGAGAGGCCTCAGGGAGCATCTAAGCTGAACAAACTCCTCTCAGGCAAGCTGGTCTCACTGGAGACAGGAAGAACATAAAGTGGAAAAGGTGTCCCGAAGGACCCTGGCAATGTCCAAAAATAGATGTTAGAGACTAATAGCTCTAAACTGCTGTGGAAAAGTGCTGGTCTTATCCTCCTAAGAACTTGGGTATATCTTAGGAAGAAGTATTGAGGACATTCACCTTTTTTTTTTTTTTTGGTACTAGGGATTAATCCCAGAGGTGCTTTACCACTGAGCCACATTCCCAGCCTTCTTTTTTAATTTTATATTTTGAGAAAGGGTCTCACTAAGTTGCCGAGGCTGGCTTTGAACTTCTGATCCTCCTGCCTCAGCCTTCCTCCTGCTGAGATTAGAGGTATGTGCCACCATACCCAGCCGGGGATATTCACTTTTAACCACTTCTCTTCTTCTGACTCTTTTTCTTGGCCACACTAAAACCACTAAATCCATTTAATCCAAATTAGGATCAGTATCGCAAGAAGAGCTAGAGTCTCTTTAAGTGCAAGTTGTTCAAGAGCACTGGATACCTGTAACATGTAAGGGGTAGAGGGAAAAGAGTTTCTAGTGAGGATACAAAAACAGCAGAGAAATAGGAGCCTCAGGGACCTCAGAATTAAACCACTTCTTGAATTTGCCTATGACAAGTCCCACTACTGACATATGTGGCCAGTCTGGCATAAGCTGCAGACTCCTCTGGTGGGGATATAGCTGTGCTCTAGGGGCACAGATGTGGTGGTCTGGGTCCAAGTTAATAGGGATAAACTCTGCGGTGAGGAGCTGGTAGCAGAGGTTAAGACAGCTCCATTATGACCTCTCTGGCGCACGTCTTCCAGACTTCCTCTGATGCAGATGCAAGAGCTCTTTAGCCAAATGTACCATGGCTCCAGGTTTATCCAAGTGCATCTGGAATGCTTCCTCTTCCTGAATGATGTGATGTATAGTGTACTCAAATTCATCAATTGGCCCCAAGCCATTAAAGACTCTGATAAATAATTCTACCATAATAGCCCCACAGCTGAAGCAAAAAGCAGAAAGCCACGGGGTCAAGTGATTCCACAGGAATTATATTTGGTAAATAGAAGCTGCAAAAGGATTTTTTCTATTAACCACCTGCAATTATTTTAAGGCAACAGAGGAACAGACATCTATTCCTCTAAATAACTCTTGTGTTCCTCTAATAACTTGTGTTCCTCTAATAGCTTCTTGTATCCCTAGAAATTTTAGGAAGAATTTAGATATGTCATTTTAAAGACTATCTACAAGTGAGGAAAGTAGGAAAAGCAGTATTTTCTCAAACATGCTAAAACAACCTTTTTTTCTTTTTAATAGTAAGTGATACTTTATAGACAGGACAGGAGAGAGAGATCTCATGAGTGAGTGTGTGTGTGTGTGTGTGTGTGCATGTGTGCCCATGCATGTTGCCAGGGATTGTGAATCCATGACCTTATTCATGCTAGGCAAGTGCTCTACCACTGAGTTATACTCCTGGTCCTTTGTCCTTTGTGCTTCTCCCTCCTTCCCTTCCTATCATCCATTCATCATCATATCTTTCCTGCCTCTCTCTCTTCTTTCCTTCCTGCTGGAGACTGAACCAAGACCTCACAAATGCTAAGCATGGCCTCTATCAGAGTTACTAACACCCAGGCTTGGAACTGGCATTTCATATAGGCAACTGACGGGAAATTAAACCTAAGTACCATCCTCTGAATTCTCCTTGGGAAAATGAAACAAATAATACTGTAAAAATATGGGTTTTATTCTCATTAAATTATATTTTAGATGTAAAGGCTTTCCCTTTTGATTCTAAAAAAAAATCACAAAGATTTCTATGTTGCTTCAAATGTAAAGAGGATATTTTTAATGTGATTGACTCTAAAATAATTATTTATTCAACATATTCAATGTCACTTTCTCCATCATGTATAACAACAAAAGGCAGCTCAGAAGAACAGGCAGGCAAGCAGCACCAAGGGGTAAGAGGACTAGATATATTTTCATTTCCTTGAAACACTGCAGTTTATTCAGTTTATGTAGTCAGCCCTAAGGTGAAAATGTACTATACTCAAAATCATCCTTCAACATCCCCTGAGGTTATCCATAAAGTATGCCTTGCAAGGTTACACATGTCCAAGTCTAGAAATAATGACTGTGCTCATTAAAGTTTGAGAATTGCAGAATTAAAAGAGGGAACAAAAGAAAAGATTGTCTTTAGACGGATGGGCATTCAAACCACTGTGCCATAAGGAGATTCCCAGTGCAAGAGAAGTGGAGAATTCTAAGGGGCTCTTTCCTTGCCTTAATGGTAAGCATGGACAGCCTGACTGAACAGTAATGTCTTTTTATTGGTGTGGCTGTGAGGGTTCAACCCCATCATGAAGCTGCACCCTCTCTGGGATTATGTTCTACTGTTCCCTTTGCTACCCCATGAATTATTTGACACCTACGCAAAGAGCTACAGAATTTTATCAGAGTGGAGATACACAGAGACAGTAGAAGGGAACATTTCAAAGATGGATATTACTCAAAGAACAATCAAAATTGTAAAAGAAGGGGGAAGAAGGGGAAGCAGGCTAAAAGGCAGAGGGGTGGAAATGGAGATGTGCAGTTAACTTGTGGGAGACCAGTGGTGCTCAGGAGAGCAGGCAGAGGCTAGAAACGCAGTCTAATTGGCTTTGTTGGCAACGTAACCACCTTTAATTCTGAGATGAGCAACAGCAGAAACCAACTCCCCTGTGATCTTCCTGGGCCAAGCTAACATGAGCTCTCACCATGACCTAGAACAGGTCTTCTTGTTTCCCTCCTGTGATGTACGTTAACATTTTCCCTAGGGCAGAAGAGGGATTCTGACTTCAGCAGTCCCATACCTGTAACTCATTTCTGGCTTCCCATCGCACACAGAGTTCATGTCAGACTTCTCATCGCAGTCGACCTCTGAGTGCATCTCACACCACTCTCATTCGTGTTCAGTGGGTTCTGGTTACAATGTTCACCTGGCTTGTCATGTCTTTGCTTCGTTTTCCACCCACCCCCAATCTATTTATCTATTAGGTGCATAGCCTAAGGTTGAGCATTAGGACAAAGTGAGTGTAGATGCTCACTTTCTTTCCCTATTCACTCCCCACTCCTGTCAGCATGGCTTTCTCATTGCCCTCATAGCGTATGTCATGTGTGCCTGCCTCAAGAGAGAAACCAAGAAATTTTTCTACATCTGTATTTCTCTCACCTGGGAGGTCATTTCTACTTCTTTATCACCTTTTTGACCTTCCATTCATCCATCTGTCCTTCCTTAAGCATCAGCTATCTGCCGATTAGGATGGCTATCATATGTACTTCCAAGACAGCAGGAAATTTTGTCTGTTTTGTTCACTGCTTTTTAATTAAAAATGGTGCCTATTGTTAGGCGCTCATAAAATATGTGCATTTTCAGCATTGAGATAAAAAGAAAACAATACTTTTTTGGGAAGAACTTACAATATAATAGTAAAGAGGCACAAGGAAAAAGAAAAATATGTGGGTAAATGACAGAAGTGATATGACAGCCACGCATACTAACAAAATGAAAATGCCAAGACAGAACAGTACGATGCCTCACTCAATTATTTATCTCTTCCAGAGGAAGTACTGCTAGGTACAAACATCCCAGGCAATGAAAGGGCATCTCATCTCTGCGGGCATACCCAGCAGAGAAAGTATGGCAGTTTGATGAAAGAACAAGCCATAAGAGTGAATGAAAACAAGTAGACACAGTATGACACGGAGTGGAAGGGACTGGAGGAGATGACTCAATAAAGAATGAAAAACAAATATTTTGCCTTAAATATGTTAGGTGAAAGCCAGAAACCAATGTGATCACTTAAGGAAGACCCATCTGCCAGCTGAGTGGAAAAGAAGGTAGAGAAATCAGCTGGGCCGCTGTTGTTAAAACCTGCACTAAACCAACAATGATCTGAAGGTATACCAAATGGTGGGACAAGAGGGCACAGATTCCAAAGTTACTCTGGGAGGCTAAAAAGATTTGTTGAATCAGATGAAGGTGAAAAGAGGAAAGTCTATGCTGTGGAGTACTGATGCAGATATGTAAGGAAAAGGACAGATATGGAAGAGAAAATGATATGCATATACAGGGGAGGAAGGAGAGGAGAAGTAGGTTAAAGATCAGCAGCCACGGAGCTAAGGTAGATGAGGAAGCAACAGTAAGAAGGGCTTAGGGTCAACATGAGTGGCTTATTTCTCATGCAGCCTTTGTTTCTCAGCTTCAAGACTTCATTCCTTTGAATAAATCGCCCTTAACCTCCTCAGTTTAGGTGAAGTACTCCTCCTTGCACCCTAGGGCCTGTCCCCATGGTAGTTTCCATCACATTATACACTAAAATGCTCAACTGATCAGTACCATGTGCAAGACAGCAGTGTGTCTTGGTGACTTAGGTACCTCCAGGGTTTACAAAATTGCCGGCTGGCAGGTGCATTAAAACAATACATTTGTTGAGTGAATTGTACCTCTGCTATCACTTAATGTCCATTTCATGCATGACTGTTGCCATCTCCTCAGTGTGATTCTAAGAGAATAAAACCATGTCATTTACTGTTTTGTAAACCTAGCAGATAGCAGACTTCTCTACACACATTCTCCATAAAAGTGCCCAATGGTGACAGCACGGATATAGGATTCAATAACCTGAAACTGTCTTTCCATCTAGTAGTTTCTTTCTTTCTTTTTTTTTAGAAAGAGGGTCAGTGAGAGAGAGAGAGAGAGAAAGAGAGAATCAATTTTATTTAGTTTTTCATGTGACTTTCGTTGCTCCAACACTTCATTGTGTACGTGGTGCTGGGATTTGAACTCCCGTACTTGTGTATGCTAGGCAAGTGGAGCCACGGCTCCAGTTCCCATCTAGTAGTTTTTGACAACTGACTTCATTGTGATGACAGAAACACAATTTTCACTTTCTGAGTTCTCTTTTTTGCTAAGTGCTATTGCTTTCTTCTTCCCATCCTTTGAAAGTAACCTGGATTTCTTTTTCTGTTTTTCTCTGCTAAGTATTGAGATACTTATATTTTAAAGCAAATTTTGAAAACTGATGAAAGTTCTGTAAACTCTACATTTCCCTAGAGTTTTATACATTTTCACTACTTTTATTTGCATGATTTTATTGATTTTGTAATTATCTCCACAACAATCTTATGAGATGAATAGGTTAGGAAATATGATCTCATTTTATAAATGAGGAAACTGTAGTGCGGGAAGATTAATTAAATGACTTGTCAAGTTCAGAGTCCATGATTATTTTTATGAACTTTAAAATATTTGCTAATTAACTTTTTCCACTAACCAAATTAAAATTGGATGACATTAAATCTGGCTTTCTAATATGGCAAAATGGTCTACCATTTACCTTCATTATGTGACAGTAAGTTTCCAGATTCAACTTGTAAAGAGGATATACTCACCCTTCCATGTGAGTTTCTGATATGTGACAAAAGGAAGCTCTAAACTCAACTTCCTGCTCACAGTAATCATTTGTAACATTGATGTTTTTGCAAAAAATATCCAAATGAGCTTAACTTTTCCAAATTATAAGGAAAAATAAGACAAGAAATGCCATTTTAATAAAGCTACTTAAAGGGGTCCATACTACAATGAATACCCATAAAGTAATTTAGATTTATTACTCTTTCCATTTATGTGCTTTTTTTGTGTTCCAGGTAAGCACTGGAAATCGACTTGAAACGGCCTTAAAAGGGGCTGGAGCAGTGGCTCAGCGGTTTCGGCGCTTGCCTGGCAAACATGAGGACCCAGGTTTAAACCCCAGCACCATGTACACAATTAATTGTTGGAGCAACTAAGGCCATGTGAAAAACTAAATAAAGTTGTTTCTCTCTTAAAAAAAAAAAAAAAAAAAGGAACAGCCTTAAAAATAAAGTGATTCCTAGGGCTGGAGAGGTGACTCATCAGTTGTGGAACTTGCCTGGCATGAGTGAGAATGCGGGTTCGAACCCCAGCACCATGTGTACACAAAGTGTCGGAGCAACGAAAGCCACATGAAAAACTAAATAAAATTGATTCTCTCTTTCTTTCACAATCCCTCTTCTTTTCTTTAAAGAGAGAGGGACACTGAGAGAGAAAGAGAGAGAGAAAATCAATTTTATTTGGTTTATCATATGGCTTTCATTCCTCTGACACTTCATTGTGTATGTGGGGTGCTGGGGTTTGAGCCAGTGTTCTCACACATGCCAGGGAAGCACCATAGCCACTGAGCCACCACTCCAGCCCCTGTCCCTTTCTCTTTCAAATAAATAAATAAAGCAATTCTGTGAGCATCAAAATCATCACTGTGATTCCCTTTATACAGGGTAGCATACAGTTATCATACAAACTGGAGATGTTGAAAGTGAGAAAAGCCACTATCAGTGATTCTGCTGTGACAACTAGTGTAAAAAGTCCATGTAAACATGGACTTTTCTGGGTAAACATACTTAACTTGTAGCCACTGTTCACTCAATCACGTGGCAGTGCATGTTATGTTGTCTCTGCAATCCCAGTCATCATCTGGTACACACACAACACTGACACTTGCTCTCTTGTTTTGACTCTCTCAGTTTAATCCCTCTATCTAGCTGTACAGCTAGAGAGGCATCCTTGGGCTACAATGTCTGCCCAAGAGCTTACCCCTCCCCACTTGCTTCAAGGCCTTATACTCTAAATGGCTCTCATTGGGAGCTATTCTTTGGTCTCTGGCTTACACCAAAAGATGCCTTAGAAACCTGCTATTTGTCTTCCTCTACAGAAATTGCTAAGGACATTATTCTAACAACATGACTGAGCATCTGTTCTTATTTATTAAGAATAAAGACGTAGAAATTTGATCTGCCTAGAGTCCTTCTTACAGACAGACAAGATTCTGGAGACTGTTATGGGTAGCTGTCAGGAACTCTGGGAAATTTTGGTTAGGACACTGACACTTAGCACATGGAGCCACAGTTTTCTCATCTGAGTACTTGGGGTGGGTATTTAACAGTATATGCATACTTCATGGTGTTATTGTGACACATACACACACACACACACACATTTAAAATGCGTGCAATGCTTATTGTGATGTAGCTATGATTTCAGAAAACCACAGAAATTTAGTTCAATCTTATTAACTATATAAATTTGATAAGCTTTCCTTATTACCTTGCCATTTATCCCAAATTCTAATTTCTATAACCCTGACTTTCATTTTTCCATTTTATTAAATATTCTTATAGCTCTAATCTTTACTGGAACAAAAAAATAATAAGATACTTTCTTTCACATGGGTTCCATAAAGAGTTCAGTGCCTACCCCTCCCCACCATGTTTTCTGGAAGAGACTAAAGCCTGAGGGTGGCAGCCATGCACAGTACAACTGCACCAATGAAGTCACACGGCAAAGGGCTCCCTTGAGGGATTTTCCCAGGTCCTCACAAAATATCATAAAACCAGTTAAGGCCTATGTGTCTTTCCTTGGGTATTACTTTTAACTCTTTAGAGGTGAATTTTATTCATTTAAATAAAAAATTTCAAAACAAAACTGTAATCAGTTGAAAAGTTAATATATCTTTGCCCCATAAATATTAATAGTATGTCTTTGGAATGGATAGAAAACAGTCTATGTACAAAGGCTGAAATAGCTATCAGCAGAAAAAGTGTTTCAAAGGATTATTTTCCTTTTATTATTATCCTGCTGTCCCTCGACAATGACAGGGATCCACACTTTACATGCTAAATTTAAATGAAGTCTATGAATCTGTACAGATTCGACTAGGCATATCATCCTAAATCAAATGAGGTAGCAGGTACTAAGAAGAAAATTTCAAAATAAACTAAACTTTGTAATCTAAATGGTCAATATCAGTAATGAGCATGAGAGCCATTAAAGCTGAGAAAGAAATGTTAATGGATAGTCTATAAGACCTTCTACTATACCCTCATGGCTACCCACTTATCTGTGTAGTAGATAATATGCTATTAAATTATGATAAATACGAATTGTCAAGATACAAAGTTTTCAGTTTTAAAACTGTGTTCAGTGTGAGATTTCTGCTACCAATTCATAATAGTTCTTCACACGTACTTAGTAAAATATATCCTAGCTATAAAAATGTTTGTGTAGGGGTTAGGAGTGTGGCTCCATAGTGCAATATGTGCTTAGTATGCATGCGGCTCTGGGTTCAATCGATAGCTGAATGAATGAATGAATGAATGCATGCATGCATATATTCTTTCGGGTCTAATTGTCCCTCTATAATATCCATTCATTCTCAGAAATGAGATTCTGCTTGAGCCATTTTGCAAACAAAAATATTGTAAGTTAAAATAAGACTAATAATTATACTCCAGCCTCACTCCTTTAAAAGAAGGGTATCATCAATTATAGTCCTTATGGCCACAACGCTCCCTCCTTGATATCTTATAAACTATGCTTGGATCTCACAGGACAAAGTAAGATTGGCTACTAGTAAAAGGATGGGCCTTTTTCTGATGACCATTCTACACCTACTAACTACCTGATGAGTCCCTTCCCATACTTTCCCTGGTTCTGAAGGAGGGCACAATTTCACTGAGGAAAAATGAGTAGACAGAAATTTCAAATTATTAAGAACTTACCTCTGGCAAAGCTGGCTTTTAGCTCTTGGGATGGGTTAGAGAGACTGCATTCGCCCCTCTAAAACAACTTTATTCAAATAAAAGCACTTCTAACAATTTCTAAATCTATCACATGACACATAGTTTTGCTTACATTTTAACAAAGGAAGTAAAATATCAGTAGACCTGAGGGTTTTGTGCTTATATGTTTTCACTTGGCTTTTTTTGTCCTTTTTAATAAAATAGGATTAGTTTTATTTAACACATGTAGTTGGTTGACCCATAAGTGTTATCCTAATAAATTTTAAGATCCACAAGGGCATTGCCTAGACATAGGAAGAGAGGATTCACTGATTTAGAAGAGCTAGTATAAGCTACTCGGCCCTTGTAATTCTTTCAGGATTTTGACATGCATATCACACACACAAAATTAGATGAAAAAATATTTTAAAATGCTGGTTTAGAGGTCTCCAGGAAGTAAAATGTTTAATTATTAACCATTAGTAATATTAAAATATTTATATGCCTTTTAGTTCTGCTTAACTGAATTTGGTGGAAAGGAGAGTAATGGAGGCACTACTTCACTCAGCATGATTGCATTATCAGTTTCTCTGAAAAAAAGGTTTCAGACGCATCTTTCTTTGGAGATCTGAAAATCACTTCTGTTAATGGAATATTTTTAACTTCAGTTACTACAACTGTGACAAAGATCATGTCTCAAAACTGAATTTAATTTAAAAAAACCTAAGTTTTTTTTAATAAGTTATTCCCATAGAAGAAACCCTGCCAATCTTATATTTATCTTAAGTGCTTTCTGCTATATTTTGGGGAGACGTGAAAAATACCATGATGATTTGTCCCTTTGCAAGTAGGTTACCTTCACTTCACAGTTCAAGGCAAAAGTCTGGGAAATGCTTCAGGACGAAAGAGCAAAAGAATGTTCTAGAATGAGGAAAATAATTATATTCATAATTTTTACCTGATCTGTCCACGAACCAGAGGTCTGTTTTTTGTTCTATTCATGTTTGAGTCAAAGGGCACCTCAAAAAACTGTAAAAAGAATGAGAAAAGAAAGAAAAGATAAAATATATTATGAAACAACTCTTCTCTTCCATTTTAGCATTGAAAAATTTTCCACAGTACACTTTATTTTGATAACATGAATTAACATCTTGGCACTCCCTGAAGAAAAATTCCTGGGAAAGACACATTTTAAAAACCAATGTGGGGCTGGAGCGGTGGCTCAGAGGTTACAGCACTTGCCTTGCATGTGTGAGTATGCGTGTTCAAACCCCAGCACCACTTACACAACGAAGTGTCAGAGCAATGAAGGCAATATGAAAAAATAAATAAAACTGATTCTCTCTTTTTCTCTATCTCACGGTCCCTCTCTCTTAAAAAAAGAAAAAACCAAAGCGCATTAATAGTATGGAACATCTACTTTTATCCATTTTGAAAATTGTAGATTCTTCAGAGCCACTATTTTGGGTTTACAGCATGAGTTTTATAAATGATTTCAGAATGCTTTACACATCCCAAAGTCTGTGCATCAGTGGGGAACGACTGGGTTACTGAAGCTGAGAGCCAGGACTAAAGTAATTAAGATTTCCAATGAAACTACACAATTGCTGAGTTAGACTGTGATTAGGGGACCATCTTCTGCCTGGAACAACTCTACTTTACATTACAGTGCCAGCATCATTATCAGCATTATCTTTCTCTCTCAAAACATCCCAGCTTGGACAACAGATTGGCCTGGGCAGTCTAACAGCAATAGGTACATTTTTGTTGTTCACCTATTGAAAAACAAGATCCAGAGGACTATCAACACTCATTTTCCGAAGCCCTAAAATATTGCACAATATGATCTTAAATTTTTATCAATGCCTTTTACTTGTCACTTCTTTTGATACAACAGAGTGTTCAAAATCTAACCCAGTTATTTGTGAATATCTTCAACTAAATGGTCTTGAAGTAAATCAGTAGAAGAAATAAAAATGGTATTTCCCCAGCTATGTTCCCTAACAGTCCCTGGAGTTGTTCCCAGAAAGAATGATTTGATGGTCAAAACATAGTAAGATAAGGGCTCTGAGAAATCAGAGTGAAGAAATCTAATTAACATTACTTAGCCAGTGTTCCCCAAACTTATTTGACCATGAAATCTGTGCTCAAGAAAAACATATTTAACATATTTCAGAAATATTTGTACTGAGTATATTCAAGTGATAGGAATTATTCTTACAAATGTGTATCAAATCACAGCTCTTTGTATAGTGCATTGTACTCAGTATGAGTTCTATAAGTGTTAGAAAAAAAACCCCAAAAAACACTACTGTTAAAAAGGCATAGTCTAGAAATAAGTACTTTCATTGTACTTTTACAAATCATTTAATATTGACAGATAAATATTAAAAATAAAAAATAATTTTATTTTAAATTACTTAAGAAATTTAAAATTTATCCTTGTAGGTAAAGATACCTCAAGGTATCTTTGTTTCAATTTTTTGAAAAAATTGACATTCCCATTCCCCTTATGCTATGGTGCATGTCTTTCTTTCTTTCTTTTTTTTTTTTTTGAAGGAGGGAAAATAAAAATAAAAGCATGTTTATGTATTTTTAAATGGACATTGAGTGTGTATCAAGTCCTTGCGTACATGGTTTCTCTGTCTGATAGATACCTTTTTAAAAATTTTTTTAAATTTTTGAACAACCATTACAAGTTTTTAACAAAATAATATAAAACGTGTATAGTTTCTGGATACTATATTTACCCCCAGGAGTGCCCCAATTACCCACCCGCATCCCTCCCTTCCCTTACCCACAATAGCTCTAAAAAAGTATTAGGCTATATAACATTACACCATATCTGGATTTAACACATGATAATGAACCACCTTTCTGAATGGCCAGGGTCTAGTTCCAACCTCCACAGATGAGTGGAGACATTCGACCCTTGGATCTCTGGGTTAAACTGATATTATTAAGCATAATTTCTTACATAGCCATCCATTTACCTTCAAAGGCTGCAATATCATTGTTTCTAATTGCTGTGTAAAATTCCATGGTGTGTATGTATGTATGTATGTATGTATATATATCTATATATATCTATATCTATATCTATATCTATATCTCACAGTTTTTGGATCCATTCATCCAGTGAGGGACATCTGGGTTGTTTCCATAGTCTAGCAATAGTAAATTGAGCTGCTATGAACACAGATATTGTTGTCAATATAATGTGCTGATTCTAAGTCCCCTGGAAAAATACCCAGGAGTGGAATGGCAGGGTCGTATGGTGGGCTCATCCCTAGTTTTTTGAGGATTCTCCACACTGCTTTCCAGAGGGGCTGTACCAGTCTGCAGCTCCACCAACAGTGTGCTAGTGTCCCTATCTCTCCACAGCTCCCCCAGCATCTATTATTGTTATGTTCTTCATTTTTGCCATTCTGACTGGCGTAAGGTGATATCTTAATGTGGTTTTCATTTGCATTTCTCTGATTACTAGTGATTTATAGCACTTTCTCATGTATTCATTGGCTTGATCAATGTCCTCTGTTGAGAAGTTTCTATTTAGCTCTTTGATCCATTTATTAATTGGTTGTTTGTGTTTTTGTAGTAGAGATTTTTGAGGATTTTGTAGATTCAGGATATGAGGCCCCTGTCAGAGGAATCACAGCCCATGATTTCTCTCCATTTCCGTAGGAAACCTCTTGACTTTTTTGATAGTTTCCTTGGCAGTTCTTTTCTTAAACAATGTCTTAATGCTAAGTACAAATCTTCCAATATAATCACTTTTTTTCTTCTCTCATTTTTTCAGGTTACTATATTCATTTTATTCACAACACACTATATAGTTATCCCTGGTGAAGATTTCCTGTTAGTCTCTAGAAGCACTAGTCTTTGGCACTTGATCTCTCTCTCTCTGTCTTTTTTTTTTTTTTTTTTTTTTTTAGAGAGAGAGGGACAGTGAGAGAGAGACAGAAAGAATCAATTTTATTCAGTAGTTCATTGCTTTGACACTTTGTTGTGTACGTGGTGCTGGGGTTCAAACTCGTGGCCTCCTGCATGCCAGTCAAGCACCACAACCACTGAGCCTCTGCTCCAGCTCGGCACCTGATTCTTAATGACTTTCCAGTTATAGCTCACTTAGCCAATGGTCAGGCATTGGGGATTTTAAGACATTTAAAATAAAACCACAAACCAATAATAACTACCACTACTCCACCAACAACAAGACAGCATATATTATACATAATTATCAGACTACTTATATATAGCCATCTTCTCCTGATGGCTAACTTTTATGATGAATGGGTCATATGTGTTAAGCATTTTACATGTATTATAAAATAAAGTACATGCTGGGCCTGTTTTCAGTACTTCTTGGGTACTACTGAAGCACAACAATGTGGCTGTAGTCACAGTCAGAAACTAAATGGTAAATGAAATAAGCCAGACACAGAAAGACAAATATGACATGTTCTCTCTCATATGTGGAAGCCAAAAAAGTCAACCTGAATTTGGAACAGTGATTACAACAGGCTGAGGGTGGATGAAGGGTGGTTCAATAAAGGGTACAAAAACACATACAGAATAAGTTCTGGTTTTCCAGGGCACAGTGGGATGAATGTAGTTCACAATAACCTATATTACATAAATGTCTGGAAGAGAGGAGCTAGAAGTCTCCAAACAAAGAAATGATACAGAGAAGGAAATGTTAATTATCCCAATTTTTTTTTTTTTAAAGAAAGAGGGACAGTGAGAGAGACAGAGAAAGAGAATTAGTTTTATTTAGTTTTTCATGTGGCTTTCATTGCTCTGAGACTTCGCTGTGTACATGGTACTGGGGTTTGAGCTCGGGTCCTCACACATGCCAGGCAAGTGCTGTAACCACTGAGCCACTGCTCTAGCCCCTAATTATCCTAATTTGATGAGTGCATGCAGTAGGCTGCACTGAACCCCACTAGTAAGCATAATTAATACATATTAATAAAAATTAAATTAAAAACCCCACTTAAATGATGGAGAACCTGCATTGCTTTACCTGCTCTACCACAGGCCACAGCTGAGGAGAAGATCCCAGAAGAAATGACAGTGTTCCTCCTCTGGTGGTTTCTTTGAACAGGCTTCTGTTGTAAGCAACTGTGACATTTGCTGTTTTTATCAAGGCACAGTACTACACTTGATGGATATATCATAGACTAATGCCAGACAGATGGAAATTGAGGGTTAAAACAATCTTTATGTATTCTAGACACATGTACTGCAAACATGAGTTTGCATATGTGTGCAATTATTCCAACAGGATACATCCCTCCTTTTGAAATCATAGTCCTTCCTTGACTGAATAAACTAGTTCACAGGGATTTCCCTGATTCTATATTCTCTCAATGCCCCTCTTTAGGCCTATCATTCAGTCAATGTAATTTCCTTAGCATGTGTTATGTGCCATACAACAATATAAAAACCAATTAGATTTAGTACTTGCTTTCAAAAATATCACACTGTGTCACAGGAGTCAGCAAATTGTAACTCATGGGCCAGATCTATGATGCACCTGTTTTCGTAAGGTCCACAGCCAACAAGAGTTTTTATAATTTTTCCTTAATGATTGGGAAAAAAATTAAAAGAATTTCTGCTATATGAGAAAATTATATGAAAGTCAAATTTCAGGATACATAAACAGAGTTTTACTGCAATTCAGTTATACTCATTTGTCTGTGTATTGCCACTGAAGCTGCTTTCACACCACTACAGCAGAATTGGGTAATTACAGGAAATTGTATGTCCCACAAAGACTACTGTCTGGCTCTTTACTGTCTGCAAACCCCTACCCTACTTGAAAGAATGAGATACTAGAACTTGGTTAATTATAATAATGCATACAGGACAATGAGAGGTATCTGCAAAGGATTATGGGAGCCCAGGGATTGGGCTCTGAAGCCAGCTGGGGAGGCAAGCAAAGGCCAGGGGCAATTTCCTTCAAATATTCTTAAACCGAGGCTTCAAGACCTAGCAGGAATTAGATAGCTAAGGGGATAAGGTGGGAGGAAAGTGCATTCTAGACACAAGGGGAAGCACCAACAAAGGCGCAGGAGGCAGAAATTTGATGATGTGCTTGAGTGGCCAGGACAGTGGAAAAATTAAAAGCCTAGGCTTTTGTCCTCACAGAGATCAGAGCTAATTTTCAGTTGTGCCACTTACTAGTGTCTGTGTAGCTTGTATAAACTCAGTTTCCTCATCTGTAAAACAATGATAATGTATAACTTGTAACATTGACGTAAGGATTAAGATAATGTATATAAAGCATAATGCTTGGCATACGGGAAGTACTTAATAACAATTAAGTTAACTGTTAATCTTATTAGTGCTGCTGGATGGCTGGTGATGAAGCTCTGGAGGTGGGTAAGGAACCAGATCAGGGAGGGCCTCACACCATGCTACTGCACCAAGACTCTGCTCTGCATGAGACTCCTATGACTGCCACTTGGAGGATGGTTTTGACAGAAAAGACTATCATGACAAGAGCCTGAATAAGGGCTATGACAGTAGAGAGGATCAAGGACCAAGACTTTCCTTTGCCCCTAATACAATGAGAGCTGCCTGAAGCACAACCTAATCCTCCATGTTCAATCTATCTTTAAACAGGATGACACCACCATGTGTGCAATCCTGACTTGTTTTTTTAAAATTGCATTTTATTTATTTATTACTGGTACATTATAATTATACATAATAGTGAGATTCATTATATCATATTCATATTTGCACATAATTTAATTAATCTATTTCCCCAGTACCTTTACTTTTCCTCCCCTCTTCTCTCCCCTAATCTACTCGCTCTACTGATTTTCCATCCATTATTACTATTTGAACTAGCGTTACTCATGCATCCTGGGCAAGCGCCGTAACCACTGGGCCACTGCCCCAGCCCTATTACTATTATTTTAATTAATATATTATAATTATGTAGAAAAGCTGGAATCATTGTAGTTTATTCTTACGTGGACATAAAATAATTTGGTAGATATTGTTTCCTAGTACTTTCCCATGCCCTCCCTTCCTTCCTCCCTTTCAGTCCCTTTCATCTCCCTTCTACTTTCATGACATCCCATTTTTATTTTCTCCCCATCCTGCTAGCTTCCACATACAAAAGAAAACATTCAACCCATGACTTTCTGAGACTGGTTTATTTCACTTAGCAGGACATTCTCCATTTATCATTAAATTACATGATTTTATTCTTCTTTATGGCTTAGTAAAACTCCACTATATATTAAAAGAACATATAAAGTATAAATGTAGTATATATATATATATATATATATATATATATACACTATATTATACACACACACACACACACTCTCTCTCTCTCTCTCTACATTTTCTTGATCTATTTCTCTACTGATGAACTAGGGTAATTGAATAACTTGACTATTGTGAACTGTGCTGCTATAAAGCTTGGTAAACATGTTTCACTATACTAGGATTGGCATGGGGATAAGCTTCATTGGGAAGACCTGCTTTCTGGATTCTGAGAGTGATGTATTTTGCTGCTGGAATTTGGGCATTGCTTTTAATTTTAAGTTCTGATTTTGGTGAACTAAAGTAGGTCTAAAAACAGATGACCACAGAGGTGGTATGAAAGACAGATCAAGAAGGAAACACAGGGGGCAATGGTTCAAGCGCTTGCCTGGCATGCACAAGGACCTGGGTTCAAACCCCAGTATCACATACACAACTAAGTGTCAGAGGAACAAAGGCTAGATGGAAAAATGAACAGAATTGATTCACTCTTTCTCTCTCTTACTCCCTCTCCTTCTATCTTAAAAAAAAAAAAGAAAGAAGAAGTTGCCTGGTATGCATGAGGACCCAGTTTGAACCCCAGCACCCATATACAACTAAGTGTTGAAACCACGATAACCAGATGAAAAACTAAATAAAAGTGATTCTCTCTCTCTTAAAAAGAAAAGAAAAGAAAAGAAAGAAACATACATAGCTGAATGATATACAAGTGATTCACGAATCCATCAGTGTTTACCTAAATGACATTCCCTACTGGTTTGACACAGGGACTATATAAGTCCGAGTTTTCTTCAATAATTTAAGCATTTTGGCTGAGAAAAGAAAATGCATGTTTATTAAACCTGTTGGATACAAGAAATGTATTGGAAAATAACATGAAATTTTGTAAATTCCATGACCGGGGAAACAACAGATTGAAAAGATTGAGAGAAAATTTATCAGAAATAAATGATAAAGCCTGAATTTAGGCAAACAACAACAACAACAACACCCCCACAAATATAAATATATGTGCAATTTATGCAGGATGGAAGACCTGGTTATAAAGTCTGCGAGAGAGAGGGGAAAGGTTGCACACATGCACACATACCCACAACACAGGAATGAGTAATTATATCTGGATAACAGATATTATGTTTTCTATGTTTCTGGCAAGTCAGCCACCCAAAGATGGCAACTGAGGTCCAGAATGCAGTAGTTAAATTCCAGGGTGCCATAAATTGGCAGTATCTTAGATGCCCATGAATGCTTAACTTTATCAGGACAAGCAACATCTGGGGAGAAATACCATGCAAACCAAGACGTATGGTTCATTTCAGTGAGGTTAGACAATCCTTCCTAGCACTAAGGGATCCAAGCTCATTATACTACTCGATTCTGTTTTTTAATGCATTTTCTATAATGTCTTTCAGTTAGGTTAACTGCTTTGGTTTAAATACTTAAACCACATTTCCAAAACATAAAATAGTATATTTAGATGAGAAATTTAAACACTTTAACAGTTATTTTATAACTTATATACAACTGACTTTTAATCTATTCATATTTTTCCTTGTGTTCTATAATAATTTCCATAACATTATCATTTCAGTTGGCTCTAAGTACTTCTAAAGCAGGCAAGTAAACTTCATGCAACTTGTATTGAAAATAAAAGACAAATGTTGTAATACCAACTCTTAGAATGTTTTGCCCTTTCTTCATATGCTGTCATCCCTGGGTATAGGAGCGGGATTGGTTCCAGGCTCCCTGCAGCTACCAAGATTTGCAGATGCTCAAGTTCCTTTTGTAAATGGTGAATTTGTTCATATAATGCATGCACATCCTCCCAAACACTTTAAATCATCTTTTGGTTACTTATAATATCTAGTGCAATGTAAACGCTTTGTAAATGGTTGTTATACTCTATGGTTTAAGGAACAGTGACAAGAAAAAAATGTACATTTTCAATACAGACACAATTCTTATTTTTAAATACTTTCAATTTGCATGGTTCAATTTATGTGTGAAGACCCAAAGGATACAGAAGGCCAACCATACTCTCATTACTTCAAAGAAATGTTGAAGGTAATGTGCTGTAGTGAATGCACTTTGGACAGTCACCCAGGTCAAACTGTTTTTCTCAGGGGGCCAGTCTTGTTCTAAAGCTAGCCCTTCTTCAGGTAGAGGGC
>PVKS010009162.1:0-65086 GCA_004027875.1 Aplodontia rufa | reverse complement strand
AAAAAAAAAAAAAAAAAAAAAGAAGTAGTGCTGTCAATAGGTAGGCAAGATGAAGAATATGAATGTGAATATGTGCCTGTGGTGGAGACACTAAAAAAATCATGGTTTAGAAAAAGCTTGAGAAACTGAGACTGTCAGGTATGGTGCTGGGATGCAGATATGAGGATCACAAGCACAATGCCAACCTGGGGTAGTTAGGGAAACCCTGTCTCAAAAGAATGAATGAATGAATGAATGAATGAATAAATAAATGGTTGGGGATTTAGCTCAGTGGTAGAGTACTTGCCAAGAATATACAAGGCCCTGGGTTCAATCCCCATTACTACAAAAAGGAAAAGAAAAAAATAATAAAAAAAGAAACTAAGACCTGAGTGTTGGATAGATCATATGTGGACACAGTAACAGGAGAGAAGAAAAGAAAAAGTTAAATTTAGATTTGGTGGCAAAAAGTTAAGACAAATTCTGTTTAATAGCTTTCCTACATTTTCTCTACAAAGCAGGAGGGATATCAGTTGCCAAGAATTAGCAGGTGGGTAGTGGGCTAAACTTCATCAAAACACATACACATACACACACATACACCCACACAGTTTGTTCTAAAGAACTGAAAGAATCAGTCACAACATTTTTGCCTGCCTTAATGGCATCTCGGTTACATACTATCGTTTTTTCTTTCTTTTAAGACAGCTTTAAAGAGTGTTAAATTAACACTTCTGCTTCTGTTTTTTTTATTTATTTGTGTATGCAGTGCTGGGGCTCTAACCCAGGACCTCACACATGCGAGGCATGTGCTCTACCACTGAGCCACCTCTCCAGCCCAAGGTTACGTACCATTCGTAATATTATCACCACCACATAATTATTGTTATGATTAGGACTTTTAGTGAGAAAGCCAATGATGAGAGTGACAGTAGAATGGTAAATTTGAAAGGGTTAATTTCCAAGGCTGGAGAATTTTCCTACTTGTGAATTCCCTGAATTGAGGAGCCCCTTAATATACAAAACAATGTGTTAGTGGAAAATGAGTATTCACATTATTTTCTGTACCTTGCATCAACTCCATCAAATACTTTCTGACACTCATTCCCAATGACTTCTTGTTTTAGATAATATAGCATCCTTACACGAAGCAAAACCCTGAAAACAAGAGAAAATAAAAAGATTATTCACTAAAAAAAATTCATCCATGGTGATAAAGTTAGGAACGGATTTGCATGTATAAAAAAATTTGCATTTTTTAATTCTTTTTTTTTTGGTACTGGAGATCTAACTCAGGGGTGCTTTAGCACTGAGCTTATTATATAATCAGCTCTTCTAATTAATTTTTATTTTTAGAGAGGGTTTCACTAAGTTGCTGAGGCCAGTCTAAAACTTGCAATCCTGGGGTTGGGGATTTAGCTCAGTGGCAGAGTGCTTGCCTAGCATGCACAAGGCCCTGAGTTCAGACCTCAGCCCTAAAAAAACAAAAAACAAAAAACAAAAAAATAACTTGCAATCCTCCTGTCTTAGTCTCCCAATTCACTGGGATTACTGGTGTGAACCACCATATCTGTTTGAATAGATTTTTTATAATGAAATAATTATGTAGGAGGAGATGACACTCATTACTATCAATATACAAAAGGTTTCTCCAAAATCTCCCCAATCATCATTATCATCCCAGAAAGAGAATTCATTTGAAAGCCAATTCTATTTATCTGTTGGTGAAAATAGTGCCACAAAGATATACTGACTGAGTATTAGTCTTAGGCCATGCTATCTCTTTACTCTACAGAACATGCTTTATGACTGTTAATAAATTAAGAAAGGCAAACTTTTAAGGAATTGCATAAAAATACCCTACTACCTACTTATTACAGTGATGTTTGATATGTTTTTTGTAGCCTTCATCTTGAAGTAGCTGCTCAGGATTATATTTTCGAAGCCATTCTGCTTTTTGTATATCAAACGAACTTGTTTGAGTCTTCACTTTCTTCCCTTTTCTACCCCTAGGCACGGGAGCTGATAGGCCTGTTAAAATGAGAAGTTCATGTGAAATCAGGAAAAATTTGTTTGAAGAATTACAGTTTGAAAGATTTTTTTCAACGTAAGAAATTTGTAGAGACTTTGAGGTCTGTGCAGGCTATATAGGGATCTTTGAAATATTAATGGTAACAATGCTGACCCAATCACAAGTTAGGATGATGGATTTTACACATATGAAAACAATACCCCCAAATATCTAATAATTCTGTATATTTAATTAGAATGATCATTATGATTTGTTTTGTTCACAAACAGGTTACTTTTTCCCTAGATGTAAAATGCACAAGAACAAACATCACTCCTTTTCACTTTTGCTGCCTAGTTATAAAAAGATAGGACTGGCCTCTTGCTTTTCAAAACTGAATTTACTAATAATGAGGATTATGTTACGTATTGGGGGCTCTGTTTAAGATAGCTAAATTCACTTTATTTCTCGAGGGTTTTTTTTTTTTTTTTTAAGAGAGAAGGACGAGAGACAGAGAGAGAACCAATTTTATTTAGTCTTTCATGTGGCTTTCATTGCTCTGACACTTTGTTGTGCACGTGGTGCTGGGGTTTGAACCCATGTCCTCACGCATGTCCGGCAAGCACCATAACTGTCAAGCTACTGCTCCAGCCCCCTATTTCTTGAGATTTTTGTTGTGAAATATTTTAAAAATACAAAAAAGTGTTCCTAGTCATCATCATCACCACATATTGCATGTTTCAAATAACCAACATAGTCTTCTCCCATCCATTCATTCACTTTCCCAGAGATTACCACTATCCTGAATTTGTTTTCCATTCCATGCTTGTTTGCACTGTTATTACATTTGTTGAAGAAATGTTTAGCATTTAAGTATTTATTGTTAAGCTCAATAAGTTTAAATATTTACCAGTAAGGATTTTATCACACATGTAATTCCACAACAAATTTATTGCTCTTAACATTTATCTTGAGATTTACCCAAGTTGATTCATGAAGTTTTAATTCATCCATTTTAACTACTATGTAGTTACTTAATGTAACTATGCTACCTCATATTTATTAATCTTTCATGATGTTGTTATTTCACTTGTAATTCTCTACAATGACTGATAATGCAGTTTTGACTACTTTTTTGAATTCTTGCCTTATCTTTTTTTTTTTTTTTTACCATATTGCAGTAGGTAGAAGCTCCACTACAATGATAAATAAAAGCACTGTGTAGATTTGTCCATTTCTCCTTTTAATATTGTCTGGCTTCTTTTTTATTTTTTATATTTCAAGACTTTATTAGATGCACATAAACTCATACTAGTTATATTTTTATCCCAATTAATGCCTTCCATTTAAAATTCTAGTGCTCATTCTTCATTTTATTAAAGGTATTATATAGTTTAATGTTTGCATGGTACAGCTTTTACTAATTCTCTATTTTCAAACTTTTTTCTTGGTGTCTAAAAACACATTTTTTCCCCATCTGACAATTTTTCTCTTTTAACAGGGAAATACATATATAGTGAACTTACATTTTAACCATTTCATTGTTTTCTATCATTCCCTCCTTCCTGTGTTTTTGTGGAATGATAAACAGTTCTGTATTTCAATCCTTTGCATTCTCACTGGTTTAGAAACTAAACAGTGCATATTTAAAATATATACAAAATTATCCTGATGAAAATCTCTTAGATGTTCTATATTTATAATCTTCCTAACATGATTTTCTCAGATCCATCATTCAGTCCTTCTATTTTTTACTTCTATTACATGCTCATATACAACTCATAAGAGGTTTGTCTGTTCTCTGTGTTTTTGTTGGCACCTTATTTTTTTTCCTCTTTTTTTTAAAGAGAGATCAGGACTGTGAGAAAGAGAGAATCAATTTTATTTAGTTTTTCATGTGGCTTTCGCTGCTCTGACACTTCATTGTGTATGTGGTGCTGGGGTTCGAACCTGCATCTTTGTGCATGCCACACAAACACTCTAACTGCTGAGCCACCACTCCAACCCCTGGCACCTCATTCTTTCAAAGCCACAGTACAATATTTGAAATATTTTTACTGAAATCAATGATAATTTTTTTAAAAAGTTGTCTTTCCTTTCCTTCAAGTTCATTTTGATGGTTAAGTTTTAGTCTCATCTTTCATGTTAAAGACATTCCTCAGATGTCTGATAATCTTTCATTAAATTGGCTCTTATTTAAGAATGACAACTCAAAAAGGTAATAAGTATTATAAAAGTGTTGAGCTTGTGGAGTATGGGATCACAGATGAGCAACTGGCTGTGTTTTGTCCTTTTATTATCCTTAAATCATAGTCCGGATAAATTCGCAAAATAAAACTTAGGTTTTCTTACTTGAGCATTGCATTAGCCAGTATCCAAATATTCACTTAATGCTCTTTTATTTGTGCTACACCTCAGCCACCAGGGATCCTTTATTTTACTCTATGCAGAGAATAAACTTCAGTCAGTTTCTATCCTGGCTATAAGGAATTGAAGAGCGTATTTAAGGGTCCAATTCCTTTTAAACAGCTTTTAATTACAGACCCTATCTTTCTTTTTTTAAAAAAAATTTTAAAGAAAGGAGGACAGTGAGAGAAAGAGAATTAAGTACCCAAGCCAAGCCACAGCTCCAGTCCCTGAAGACCCTATCTTTAAACATACACTCATTAAGGTTTTGAATGCCATAAATTCTTGAGACTTTTGGGAAATCTGTGAAGAAAATCAGCTTGGTTTTTTGCCTTTTTCCACAACTAAGATTCAGTTCTCCTAAGTTAGTTAAGTCAGTTGCCACTAATTTATCTGCTTCTTGCTTCCATAACTTTGTTGCTATTTCCTCCCTCACTCTCCTCTGTTTAAAGGGTCTGTGCTTATTTTTGTTTTTTTATTTTTGAACAACCATACAAATTTTTAACAAAATAATATAAAATGCTTATAGTTTCTGGATACTAGATTTACCCCCAGGAGTGCCCCCTGCCAATTACCCACCCATATCCCTCCCTTCCCTTACCCACAATATCTCTAAAAAAGTATTAGGCTGTATAACATTACACCTTATCTGGATTTAACACATAATAGACCACTTTCTGAATGGCCAGGGTCTAGTTCCAACCTCCACAGATGAGTGGAGACATTCGACCCTTGGTTCTCTGGGTTACGCTAATATTACTAAGCATAATTTCTTCCATAGCTATCCATTTACCTTCAAAGGATGCAGTATCATTGTTTCTAATTGCTGTGTAAAATTCCATGGTATATATGTACCACAGTTTTTGGATCCATTCATCCAGTGAGGGACATCTGGATTGTTTCCATAGTCTAGCAATAGTAAATTGTGCTGCTATGAACATAGATATTGCTGTGTCACTATAATGTGCTGATTCTAAATCCCCTGGAAAGATACCCAGGAGTGGTATGGTGGGCTCATCCCTAGTTTTTTGAGGATTCTCCACCCTGCTTTCCAGAGGGGCTGTACCAGTCTGCAGCTCCACCAACAGTGTGTTAGTGTTCCTATCTCTCCACAGCCCCTCCAGCATCTATTATTGTTTATTTTCTTCATTTTTGCCATTCTGACTGGCGTAAGGTGATATCTTAATGTGGTTTTCATTTGCATTTCTCTGATTACTAGAGCACTTTTTCATGTATTCATTGCCTTGATCAATGTCCTCTGTTGTGAAGTTTCTATTTAGCTCTTTGGCCCATTTATTAATTGAGCTGTTGGTGTTTTTGTAGTTGAGATTTTTGAGGATTTTGTAGATTCTGGATATGAGACCCCTGTCAGAGGAATCATAGCCCATGATTCTCTCCATTTCCGCAGGAAACCTCTTGACTCTTCTGATTGTTTCCTTGGCAGTACAAAAGCTTCTATGCTTATTTTTAAATAATGGAACATAAGCATATACAAAAGTGCACGAACTAGTATGATGAATCCCCATGTGTTATAATTCAGCTTCAAGAATTATCAATTTACAGCTGACTTCATCTGTTTTCTGTACACTATCCAATTTTCCATATGATTTTGAAGTGAATCTAAGATATTAACCATTTCATTCATAAATATATTTTATCTATTTTACTGATATCTAAAAGATAAATCCTCCTTAAAAATGTCTAAGAAGGGCTAGAGTAGTGGTTCAGCGATTGGAGTGCTTGCTTAGCATGTGGGAGGACCCAGGTTCAAACCCTAGCACCACAAATAGAACTAAGTGTCGGAGAAACAAAGGCCAGATAGAAGAATAAATAAAATTGATGAGTCTCTCTCTCCTTCTTCCCTCTCTTAAAAAAAAAAAAAAAAAAAAAAGTCTAAGGAACACAATATTAATAGTTCCCTAATAGTCAGTATTCACATGTCTAATTATCTAATAAAAATAATAAAAAATTTCTCCTTGATTGTTTGTCTGAAGCAGGATCCAAATAAAGTCTCCAAATTGCAACTAGTTAATAAATCAAATCTCTTATAGGTTACAGCAAGGTTTCATTCTCGGCACTATTAATATTTTGGGCTACATAGTTCTTCATTGTTAGTAACTGACTATTTACCCTGCCCTATACCCATCAGATGCCAGTAACACGCCCAAAGTTGAGACAAGCTGTAATGGAGGTGGGACCAGCCTGGGGCACAAGACAATCTCCGACTGAGAAACAATAGTTTATAAATAACATCTTCAATTCTCTACCACTCCCACAATTTATTTTTTGAAGAAATTAGATCTTTTGTTCTACAAAGTTTACTAAACTTAATGACTTATATTTTCTTCCCTACTATATTTAATTTCTAGCACTGGGGGTTGAATCCAGCGGTACTTTACCACTAAGCTACATCCCTGGTCATTTTCATTTTTTATTTTGTGATCCTCCTGCCTCAGCTTCCTGAGTAGTTGGGATTGGAGGCATGCACCAGAGTACCTGGTTTTCTTCCCTATTTTATAAGTGGGATTTCAAGGAAGAGTGAAATCTGTGTTTCTTCCATTGTTACCCAGAAGTCAGTGCTTCATATTAACTGTCTTTTATTAAGATGGTGCAAATATCAACCATCCCATATAAAATATGTGCTTTCTTTTGTGTTCCATCTCAGTAATTTGCATGTTTTACTTAGCAATATTTATCACAATCTGCAATTATTTAGCTAATTTATCTACATTCTGACTATGCCTGTGTACCTGGCTAGAATGTAAATTTTATGAGCTCGGGGGTCTTGTCTTAACCTTACTTTTTATTTTCCCACTATCTTGCACAAGAAATATACTAGGCATTCAATAGTTAAAAAAAAAAAAAAAGAGAGGAGGACAGTGAGAGAGAGAGAGAGAATCAATTTTTATTGAGTTTTTCACATGGCTTTTGTTGCTCTGACACTCAGTTGTGTACGTGGGTGCTGGGGTTTGAACCCATGCCGGGCAAGCGCTGTAACCGCCGAGCCACCACTCCAGCCCCCAATAGATATTTTTTGATTAAACAGAACAAGACTGCAACACAAACTTAAGGCATAGTAAAATATTTTTATACAAAAGAACATTTTGTTAGCAAAGCTATGGAGAAAAAATACTTGGATACACCTTTGACAGGAATATGCAGAGGATCCTACTAATAGGCAGATTCTGATTCAGTAAATTTAAGGCCCCAAGATTTTGCAATTCTAAGAAGATTCCAGGAAGTAAGTTTTTGATTCAGAGACCACATCTAAGGTACTAAAGATGTATGTTTGTTACATTTCAATAATTCTATTTTTTGAAACCTGCTGTAGTGAAAGATTTATTCATATGCATAAGAAGGACTATACAAAGCTGTTTCCTGAAACTTGTTTTTTCTGTCTAAAATGGAAACTTAAAAAATAAAATAAAATTGGAAACCTAAATGTCCATTATTAAAGGAGATGCCAAATCAATTATGAAATATCCAAACTATGGAATACTAAACAAAAGTTTAACAATGAGATAGATCTACATGAACTCAGAGGTAAAGATCTCTAAAACATACTATAATGTCAACAACTTGCAAACTGATACATATGAGACAATAAGTAAAATATGAGACAGTAAGTAAAATCCAAATAGCTACCAAACTGATTATGCTGGCATTTTCTGAAGCTGAAATTTTGAGGGTGAATATTATGGTTCTTTAATATTACCTGCACTGATTTAATTTTTTATAGAACAATATGGTAAGCATTACTTATATAACAAAAAAGTTTAAATAGAAAACGGAAGAATGTTCTTACCTAGATGATTTTGCAGTTCTCGTGTCTGCCCATCTTCAGTTGGAGTAATGAGATCCCATATGAAACCTTTAATTTTCTCATCTCCTCGGTAGTGAACAAGGCAATATGCCAAAAGAGCTCGGCAAATTATTTCTACATCGTGTTCATTTAGTTGCCTTTTAAAACGTCCATGAGACAGAATCTCTCTCCATCGGCCCCATCTAATTATAAATAGTATATTTACAGTGATATTAAGTAATGCTCTAGAGAAAACCTTAACTCATGAGGAAAGGGAACAAAAAAGCAAAAACCGAAACCAAAACTAAACTAACAAAACCCCAAACTCTGTCATTAATAGATTTTGCTAGCAAATTATGTCCTCCATGTATGAAAAAAGAGGCTGGTATAATTTCCAGTACATTTTACTCAATAATGGATCATACCATTATTTACTTTGCATTACTAAATATGCAAATGAAAACAAGGAGTTTGATGTGATGTACTTGTATTTTAAATATTTAACGTATCTCCTCATTATGCTATTAAATATTTGTTACAGAACATCTGGATATTTAAAAATATATTTTACTCATTCTAACAAGATAAAAAATACCGTAAAGAGTATGTATTTTGCTAACATTTCGTAAACATTAAAAATAATGTTTTACCCATAAACTAGCAAGTTTTTCTCTACTCGAAAGCATTCAGTTCTTCCATAGCCATTGGAACGGTCACAGGGTCTCCGCAGTTTTGGTTTTTCATCTCCTTCACTTTCAGCTTCAGATAATTCAGCCAATTCATCTTTTGTAGCACTAAAGGGTCTTGTTTGCTTCCTAATTCTTGGAGTGTCAATAACCAAGCTGTTCTGTAAAATTTAACAGCTATTACTTGAAGATATAATGTCTTATATTTTTACCTTTCAAACTGTACAAATAATAATTCTGGAAAGCAAGAAAAAATAAATTACTAATAGTCCTATTCTACCAAATCAACTTAAAAATTTTTATAATCCTTTAAAATTTTTACCACATATGTATGATTTTATGACATACAGTCATAGGTTTAAGAGAATTTGGTATTTTGCATTGTTATTAATGTAAAAATTATTGTGCTTCTGCAATAATCATAAAACATATTTTAGATCAAATTTATGCCTCACAATCTGTTTTACCTAATTAATGCACAATTAGACTTTCAAAAAAAAATTTTTTTTTAAGAGACAGAGAAAGAGAGAATCAGTTTTATTTATTTTTTTCATCTGGTTTTCGTTGCTCCAACACTTAGTTGCATACGTGGTGCTGGGATTTGAAGCCAGGTCCTTAGGCATGCCAGGTAAGCATGATACCACGGAGCCACTGCTCTAGCCCCAGACTTTCAATTTTTAACAAAAATAATAGTAAATTAAGTATTTATGATCTAAATTTATCTTTTTAAAATTATTTATTCATTGGATTATTTTCTTTTTAAGAGAAAGAGGGACAGTGAGATATAGATAGAAAGAGAATAAATTTTATTTAGGGGCTGGAGCAGTGGCTCTGCAGTTTCGGCACTTGCCTGGCATGCACAAGGACCCGAGTTCAAATCCTAGCACCACATACACAACGAAGTGTCTGAGCTACGAAAGTCATATGAAACACTGATTCTTTCTCTTTCACTATTCCTCTCTCTTAAAAAACAAACAAACAAAAAAAAAACAAAAAACCTATCAGTGGATCAGCGAGCGCACTGATTAGGTTAAGACTAAAAAAAAATTTTTTTTATTTAGTTTTTCATGTGGGTTTTATTGCCCCTACACTTCATTGTATATGTGGTGCTGGGGTTCAAATCCATGTCCTAGTGCATGCCAAGCAAGCACTGTAATCATTGAGCCACCAGCCCTCTAAATTTACCTTAAAGATAAATCTAAAAGGAAAATATCTAGGAATTGAAATGCTGGTCAAAAGTTATGAATATTTTATAGATCTAGAAACATGTTTTAGTTCTCTCCAAAAGAATTATACTAATATTACAAAAGCAAGGCAATATGGATATTATCCTCCTGTGCTCGGTTTAATTTATTTCATTCAAAACAGCTTAAGTTGACACTGCTTTTACCTTTATTAAAAAACCTCTCTAAGGCACTATTGTATGGATTGTGTGTATCAAGGTGAATTAAATAGCTTCTACTCATACAGATATCATAATCTTGAGGGTCAGTTAAATGTTTACAAAACAAAAAAATGTTTAAACTGAAATATGTTACTATACAAGAGGGTACACAGGAAGTCAGAGAAAACATCATAAACTAGTGATACAGAAAGAATTCTTGAAGATTAAGAGTTTTCCAGGCAGCCAGAGAGGAAATAACATTACAAGAAGAAAGAACAAGAAGCCAGGAAAGGAATCAAATGTTTAGGCAATGTCCGAATCCTAGAGCAGAAGAGCATGTATGATAGGAGGGGAAGCCAGGATCAGACCAAGAAGGCCCTCGTGTCTGATAATATGTATACACTGCACTGAATTTAAGAAGTACGTACCTAATATTAATGTCTTACATACATATGATCCTTGCTGAGTTGCTCCATAGTAAAGTCACTAGTTTTCCTTTTATAAATAATACACATTTTGGAAAAAATACTGTGAGAATACAGAAATACCATTCCTCCTTAAATTTTTACCCACTAATTTTAGAATTCACTGACGTATCTAATCTGCTACAATTGTTATTATGGTGGATTAATGGTGATTTGCCATTTCCCTCATTCCTTCTACGTTTATTAATTGGAATTCTTAAGGAAGAGTTGTCCCTTTACCTTTCTTTTTAAAAACTAATTGTATTCTGAGTAAATTTAAAATGTGTTTTGCTCATAATCTTAGATTTTGATGAATTTCAGATTAACTTTTATATAATAAAGATCTTAATTTTCATATATATAATTGGTATTACCATTAGTCCGACTGCAATTTCATTCCTCTATTACATAATTCACAGTCTTAATATAGGTGAATATGCCAGTCATTTCCTTTGTGATTTCATTCTAATTTGGAATGTTATCCTAGCAAATATTAAAATAAAAAAAGAAAGCTACTTTCTCCTATTTTTCATGCTTTGATTAAAAAATATTTTAAATTGTTGGCATTTACTTGGTGTACAGTATCATAATGCTTCCCCCATTGCTTACCCAATATCTTAAATACCATTTATAAAATTCCCTAGTATCATATTATTCAAATTACTGCTGTTTTATTTATTTATTTTTTTTCAGGGCTGAGGACCTAACTCAAGGCCTTGCGCATGCTAGGCAAGTGCTCTGCCACTGAGCTAAATCCTCAACCCCTACTGCCGCTTTATAACAACATATCAACAATTTAATACATAGTAATACACTGTATTCATTTTCAAAAAATTATTTTTTTTCTTTGTTACTGGGGATTGAACCCAGGGACATTTTACAATTGAGCTACATTCCTAGCCAATCATTTTTTATTTGGAGATGGGGATACACTATACCTCTACTATAGGAAATGTAGTTAGTTTCTAAATGTTTGCTGTAACAAAATTGTTGCAATGAATAACACTCTTAAAAAAAAAAAAAAGGAGGGATTAGGGATCTAGCTCAATGGCAGAGCGCTTGCCTAGCAAGCCCCAGTTCGATCCTTAGCCCTGAAAAATAAAACTAAAATGAAAAAAAAAATAAAAAAGGAAATTATTTTTATAAAAATGTAACATTTATTGCAACTGACAAACCTTCCTACTAAATTTAACTTTATTGAAATTATATATATATCGGTCTATATGTATGTTCTTAAGTATTTTGTATCTGTATCTGTTTTTCTCCTGTGAAGTAAATCTCATGCATTATATTTTTCTACTTATGTTATTATCAATATTTAGGAAGACTGAATGGCAAATTCATCTTCTTTTATTTATTTTTTTAATTTTTTGGTAACAGGGATTGACCCAGGAGTAGTTAACCCCTGAACCATTTGAACTTGTGATCCTCCTTGCCTCAGCCTTCCAAGGTGCTGGGATTATGCATGGTCCCTGTCTCAAAATCATCTTCTATCTAGTTAACTCATTAAACTCGTTCATGATTTTTAATAGTGACTTGCAGAATACATTGCTTCTTAGGCATATGAACATGCCATAGGCAATTAATAACAATTTTATACTTGTCTTTACAAATATACTTGGTTCACATAAAATTATACGTACTTACAAAACACATTAAGTAACGATTATGAAGGGCAGTGATGTTATTCACAACTATAAAGCTGTACCTTTTAAAAAACTATCTAAATAAAGATTCCATGTGTTGGTGCATAATGCAAAGTTAATCACACAGATGTTAATTTGATTGTAGAAAAGGCTTACAAACATTAATTCCCATAAAATTATTAAACAGGTAAGTGTCATAATGCTACAACTATCATGAATTTTATTTTAGCTTTCTGGCCCTCTCTGTCTCAGCTCTGGGGAAGTCATAAAAGAAAGATTTTACTGGGTCATTAATGGGTTCTCACACAAACAAAGGAAATAAAAAAAAAAAAAAAAAAAAAAAAAAAAGAAAAAGAAACTTATAGTTTTAAGATATTTAAAAAATTTTCAAACATAATGTAATTAGATAAATAATATCCTCAAATTAAATATTCTCCATATTGTAACCAACCATGACATATATCAAAAGTATTAAATTGAACCAATGCCTAACTCAGTATGTAAAAATTTTACTAACTCATTTCAATTTATGTATACAGTAATCTTTATTAGTTATCCTCACAATTGAACATCCTAAAATATTACAATGATATTGCCAAAGTATCCCAAAAGGAGATTATTTTTAGAGGGAAATAAATACTTACTCTGCCACTGATGGCTTCTATATCTATTTCTGCTTTTTTAGCCCATTTTTGCCAGAAATTGGGATCATCTAAGGAAATATCTGTCCGGTTCCCAGAAGCCACAAAACTTGCCTGAAATATATAATGGCAATTTTTCAAATCATTATGAAGTTAAAAGGGAAAAATCTATACTTAAAACATTATCTCCTCAAATTTACTGTGGATAGATTTGAATTCAGTAAACACACACTCAAAGCATGTTTCAAATCCAGTGGTCTGAAATACAACACACCATTTTTTTTAAGGCAAAGGCTTAATGTCAACACAGATTAGAATTTATAAGCAGAGTTAAATCAGTTATTACTGTTGCTTAACTCTTAATCTTTTGGTAAGCAAGAATAGAAATACACTTTCTAAAAAGATACACAAACATTAAGAAATCAGAGTAAAAAAAAGGCACAAAATCTACCTACACAATATAGTTCATTTTCTGGTATCCTACTTTATTTCCATCACATTTTCAAATACGTATATGTCCTGAAAAAAAACGCAACATAGTATATGGAAAATAAAATGAATTAATGTCTATCTTTATTATGAAATTATTTTTTAGTGGCTGAGGACGTAGCTCAGTGGTAGATTTCTTGCACGGCATTGTGCAAGGCCCTGAGTTTTATTCCCAGCACCATCAAAAAAATAAAAAATTAAAAAAAAAAAAAAAGGAAAAACATATTTTCCTTACAATAAAGATATTGTATAATGTTGAATAAATATAAAAAATACAGACAAAAGAAATAAATATTTTAGCTGAAAGAAACACTGGATATTACATATCAACTCTATTGCTTGTAGGTTAGTAACTATTATTTATAATTCAAATAACTGAAAACAGAAACGTCATGTCAAAAAATGGTCACAAACTGTTTTATAAAAAAAAAAAAAAAAATTAAAGAAGACATGAAGATACACAATGCTTTAAGCAAGTAAACGGCCTGAAAAGGCATGCCAAATCTTATACAAATAAATAGAATGTCATACAAAAAGATTTTTAAAGGAAAATATGAGGTAAATTACTTTAAAATATTGCCTAACTATTGGAATATAGTTGAAGTACTAAAATCTTCATTTAAAAAGAATTCTGATAGAATTTTAAATACTGAAAAATCACACATTAAAAGAGAATAAAACTATTAAAAACAATTCATTCTGACAGTCAAGATAACTGAAGTTTGAACACAAGATAATTAACATCAAGGACTATATCTAATTTTACTTTTAAATGTGATCATCATATTGTGGTTATGTTTAAAAAAGTATCTTTACTGACACTATGGAAGCATGTATAAAGGTGATGACATGACAACTGAGATTTGCTTCAAAACAGTATGAAAGATGGGTGGGATATTAATAATACAAAATTTGGCTTGAGTTGATTAGCACTGAAGGTAGATGATGAGTACACATATTTCATTACGCTATTCTGTCTATTTGTAGTTTGAAACTTTATAAAAGGTTTACAAAATGAGTAGGAACAAAATTGAAATATTAAATGCCTCTTGCTAAACTTTAAGATTCTATTCTTGATATTGCTTACTTAGTAATAAGTCCATTTATTCATTTCATCTAGCTTTCCTTTGAGACTGGGCTTTTAAGGTATATGGTAAGTGTTAAAAACTATAAATGTTTAAAGATCTCTTTTTCCTGGCATATTTATGAAATTGAAGTGACACAATAAATGCTTTCACAAAATGAATTTAAATTCATTTTCCCCCCTCTAAGCTGTAGTGTTATTATGACACTTAAAAAATCATAATTTTTTACTTGTACAAAAAGATGAGTGTGGTAGATTGTATTATGGGTCCCAAAGATGTCTGGTCCTAATCCCTGGAACTTTGTGCTGTCTTATATGGTAATAGTGACTTTGCAGTTGAGATTAAAGACCTTGAAATGGGAGATTAAGTTTGTATTATCCATGTGGCCACTAAATATCATTACAAGTGCCCTTACAAGAAGGAGGCAGAGGAAGATTTGTCTATAGAAAAAGAAAAGGATATGACACAACAGAAGCACAGATTGGAGTACTGTGGCCACAAGCCAAGGAATGCAGACATTCTTAGGACTGGAAGAGATAAGAGATTCTCCCCTGGAGCCTCCAGACTGAACCAGCCTTGCTGACTCTTGATTTTAACCCTGGCAGACTGATGTTGGACTTCTGACATCCAGAACTATAAGAGAATAAATTTGTATTGTTTTAAGCCACTAAATTTATAGTAAAATTTTACAGTGGCAACAGGAAATAACACAATGATATACCTATAAATGATAAATCACATGTTAAAAATTCATCTCCAACTTGAAATAACAAAGGCTGACTAGCTTGATAAAACAAAAAGAAAGCCATTATTATCTGTATAAAAGTAAGTGCAGATTGAGTATCCCTTAACCCAAATGCTTCAGACCACTTCAACACATATTTCAGATTTTGTAGTTTTATTTCTGTAATATTGGCCTAGACTTTTCTAATTGAGTATTTCTTTCTTTTTCTTTTTTTCTTTTTAAGAGAGAAGTACAGTGAGCGGGGAAGGGGGGTGGAAAGAGAAAATCAATTTTATTTAGTTTTTCATGTGGCTTTCATCCAAGACATCCGTTGTGTACATAGTGCTTGGGGTTTGAACTCGTGTACCCATGTGTGCCAGGCAAGTACAGTAACCACTGAGCCACGCTCCAGCCCCCTTGTTGAGTATTTCAAATACAAAAATCTGAAACAGGAAATGCTCCAAAACTTAAAAATGTTTGGGCATTGTGTTGGCACTCAATTTTGGATTTTGGCGCATTTAGGATTTTGGCTATTCAGAGTACAGATACTCAACCTGTATATGATAACATTTCATCACATTGGTGTATGAAAAAGGACTATGGGTAGATATCTAACTATGATCCAGTAATTCCTAAACTACGCGGGACTTTACTTTGTTAACTCAGAAAAAAATTTATTGCTGAGCGTTGTGGTGCACAGCAGTAATCCCAGCTACTTGGGAGGTTCATAAAGGAGGATTCCAAGTTCCAGACCATCCTGGGCAACTTAGGAAGACTTTGTCTCAAAATAAAATTTAAGAAAGGGCTAGTAGAGCACTTCTGTAGCACATGCAAGCCTCCTGGGTATAATCCCCAGTACTACAAAAAGAAAAAAGAAAAAAAAAGAAAAAAATTTCTTACAACCAAGGACATGATATTTTCAAATCTTCACTGATATAAATACACCAATTTAGTTCACTGAATGAAGTACGTAGGGCTTTATTTTGAACTGTAGTCTCACTGATACACACACTTTGAGATTCCTTCCTGCACCCAGTATTGGGGCTTGAACCCAAGAGCACTCAACCACTGATCTATATCCTAGCCTTATTTTTTTATTTTGAGACAAGGGTCTCTCTAAGTTACCAAACCTGGCCTTGATTGTATGATCCTCCTTCCTCAGCTTCCCTAGTAGCTAGGATTACAGAGTGAACCACCATGTCCTATTTGCCCCTTGAGACTTAGCCAATGTAGTACATGCTTATTTGTTTTACCTGTATTGGAGATCATTTAACATGAAATGACATAAATTCAAAAAAAGGCATTGAAAGGAAGCAGATTTTTAAATGTCAGCAGTGGATAATCACTTTTATTCTGGTACCAGGTAACTGTTAATAATTAAAATAATTTGCCAAGAAAAACTAAACTTCATAATTACATTCATTATAAGAAAACAAATTTATTTTTCAAACAAAATTTTCTAAAATTCCTATAATAATTCAAGATGATATTATTAACTGACAGATAACTTAGTTTCAAGATGACTTACATTATTCACAAGGATTGTGAGAATGAAATAATGGCTAAAGTAATGAAAAGTCCATGTGGAAGATGCTATGAAGTCCAGCTTTATACAATTCAAACATTTTGTTCCATACCAAATTCTTAAAAATTAGACTAGACCATACTGGGGATATAACTTGGTGTTAGAGTTGTTAGAGCAATGGTCTTACCTGTGTGAGATACCAGCACACGCGTGCACACGCACACACATGCACATGCGCGCGCACACGCACGCACGCGCATGCACACACACACACACAAACAAACACAGACAAAACTTCTATTTCTAAGACAAGGCTGAATATCCTTATGAAAATTGTCTCAGAACAAGGTTTAGATGACATAGCCAGTTACATAGGAAGTTACAAATAATGAGTTCTACTTCATGTTTATGTACAAAGCATAAATGTTCTTATTTTTGAAATGGGGACATGCTATATTGCTCAGGCTAGCCTCAAACATAGATCCTCCTGGCAGAAACTCTTGAGTTGCCAGGACCGTAGGCATCTGCAGTACTGCAACTGGCTTGGTCTAAGTATCCTTATAAGCCATGTGCTCTATTGATGTGATTCCTTATCAAAAAGGATTTGATAGTGCAAAGAAATGCAGATTACTTTATTTCTCCAAATCTTTGAAAACAACTATGTACAGCTGAAGTATCTGAAAATTCCAGGAAAAAGTGCAAAATTAAACTACCACCCTGATACCTTTGGTGCTACTATACAGTGCCACTTTCTCCAGTATGCCAAATGTCCACTGTTTATTGCCATTCTCATACTGCTAATGGGACTGGCCAAATTATTTACAAAATCAGCAAATTATAAAGCAACTAGAGAAAACTTTCTGGACTTTCCTCAACCTCTATTATTCTTCAGTAAGCTTTTTCTTCAAATTTAAGTTACTCCTTAGTCTGAGACTTTAACATATATTCAAATGCTTACGTATTCCTCACTCTCAGAGTATAGCTGATTATGATTACAGTACATCTGACTCATTTAAGTAATACTTTCATAGCACTTTACAGTAAAGTAGGGGAAGACCAAGTATGATTATTATGATCTCTTTAAAGACTAGAAAGACTCAAAGGTTAAGTTAATTGTCCAAGGTCACTCAGCTTATGAGTCAGAATTCAAACACTGATGTTTTGACTTCCATGATTATTATCATTAACATTTTAAATGAGGAAGGCTAGACTCACATGTGCTCATTAAATGCTTGCCTTGTATGCCTTCATTTAGGAAAAAACAAAACAAAACAACTTTAAGGAAAATCTCTCTATGCTTAGCCTAATCAACAAAGATGACAATCAAGATTAATAATACCTTTGGTATTAACCAGATTTCATTGAATTTCAGATATAAGAAAAAAATATTTGTTCTGTCAGGAGTGGTGGTACATGTTTATAATCTTAGCAACTCTGGAGACTAAGGCAGGAGGATCCAAATTCCAGGTCCACCTGGGAAACTTGGCCAAGATCCTAACACCAAATAAGAAATAAAAATAAAGACTGGTAATGTAATCCAGTGGTAGAGTTCCCTGCCCTGGGTTCAATTCCCTCCACCCACTAAACATAACATGCATAGCAAAGGAATAAAAAAATAAACAAGATTTCCAAGGAAACACATTAAGAGCTAGAATACATCTACACCTCACAACCAGTTTTATTTAAAACCTTATATTTCAGCAATATTTCTTTTGTTTCTTCAATACTACTATCGACTATGCTACTATTTATGCTCTATTAACTCTCAAAATCTTTACCTATATCCTAGCCAACACTCCTGAATGCCCGTAAACGCTGCAAATACAACAGTTCCAATATTTTATTTTCCCCATATGAACTTCCTTCTCCTGTAATGTTTATCTTCTTTTATGACAACACGACCCTCCTAGCTACTCAAGCCAGAATTTTAGTCATTATTAATATCTCATTCTATAAATTCCTAATTAGTCATCAACTCCTACTCATTTAAATGGATCTGTACTCTCTGATTTCACCCATCATTATTTCCTAACCTCACTTCTTTAATGATGTCCCTGACTCTAGTGTTTGCATATTCTAACTTGTTCTCTACGTTGCTCCTAGAGTCAACTTTCTGACCTAGATTACATTATGACAACTTTCTGTTTTTTAAAAAGCTGAACTACCTTCAAAGGTCAAGCAGAATTCCTCCAAATGGCACACAAACACCTTTACAAATTGGATCCAATTCCACTGACTTCTTTAGTTCACTTTCAACTCCATCTAATTCATTTCATGCCACATTTCTTCATTGTACTCTAGCAATGCACGATTCAACACAATGAAATTTTTTCTAACACAATTTTCTCTCACTTTTTCTAACACAATGAAATTCACAATTCCTTCAAGCCTCATATAAGGCTTATGTTATTCCCTACTCTTCTATTTTACATAGAAGAAACAATATCCTATTTTACTTTTGCCAGTAAATACAGTCCTTTTATTTTTAGTATTCCTAGTAATCACCAAAGTACTTGATACAAGATTTCACTGGAATGGAAATGAATGGAAGCAAAGTTTCTATTTGAAGATTGATACCATTACTTTTGATGCAGCACCTGCACTACTACTATAACACGGGGCTCCCCCATATAGACAAAGAAAGACTTCTGGGTTGGAACAAAGATGGGAATGGGAGTGGGGATGGAAGAATATGTAGAAAAGAAGTAAAGATAAAAGATGAAAACTTGTGTGAATCAGTGCAAACAAAAAAAAGTACTGCAATAAAAAACACCTTAGATGAAACAAAGACATAGGTTTTCCAAGTCTCTGTTGAAATGAAAAAAAAAAGAAAGAAAATAAAGAGTACAAAATATAGAATACATTAAATTTTTTCTACAAACAGAATATACGGTTACTAAAGCTTCTTTTAAAAATGGAAATTTCACTTTATTCTCCCAAAATTAGATTTTACTATTTAAGATGAAATTGGAACACTTTTCTTTAGGTTCTTTTAATTATTAAAGTTAATGTAAGCTGATTTAACCTCCTACAATATTATTTGTATTTTGTATTTTACTCTGCATTGGCATATTTAGTTTCTAAATTTCTTTAATTTCAAATGTTCTTCTCGGATTAATATGCAGAAGTATTTGCAGTTATTACAATTATTCCATTTCTCTATTATCAGAAGAATCCATATGAAATTTTATGTGCGATAGAAAAACTGAAGGAAAAGGATATATTTATGGCTTTCAGTTAATTAAGTTTACGTTTATAGATTTAAAATAAGAGATAGTTAAAGTTTTTCAGTAATGGAGATATAAACATCATTGCTTATGTTTATTAAAAAAAAAAAAGTACTCACTGTTACCTTGGCAAATGTTGATCCACGTCCCTCTGATTCAATTGTAATAGTTTTCGTACGACGAAGTAAAATCTGATCTATATCCTCTTCACAGAACTTAGAGCCTTCATCTTCTTCCTCCATAATGGCACCATAAGCACCTCTTCGAAGCAGGTCTTCTATTTCCTTTTTGGAAAGCTGTTGAATCTAAAGGAAAAACAATTCTGGTATATAATATGCAAAAGTATCCCTAATAAATATGAAAAACATGAGAGGTTATGTTTAAATTGCAGTTGGGTTGGGAGGCAAATTGGAATATATAGAAGTTAATGACTATTTGATAGCTTTAAACTAAGAATTACCACCTATCTTCAAAAGAACTCAATTAAACTAAAGCCCAAGGGTACAGATAACTTTTCAAGGTTCTTTTTAGGACTAAGATTTTATATTAGACAAAAATCTTTAAGAAAAAATTGCCACAAACCATTACTTATAACAAGATAAAGACAATGCTAGAAGTTTGACATTTAAAATTTTTTGAAAAACTGTTTATATAGACAATAGAAAATTTCACAAATCCTAGTTTGCTACACCATCATACAAATACGATATCAGAACATTTCTATCTTGAAAACAGATTCTTAGAATTCATAAGCACTGCAGCTATATTGACAGACCAAAAAGTATTCAAAAGTATTAATGAAACAGCTCTAATTTGGAATGCCTGCTTGCGCAAAACAACATATTTAGTGGTCCTTTTGGACCAAAACTGAGAGATACATTCCTTGAGGTAAAACTAAATGCAAATAACACAAAAACTTGAAGTGAAAAAAAATATATACATACACCACCAACATTACTTTCTCTTCCACTCATGCTCTGTAACACAGCTTTATCTAGGCCCAGTTTCAGACTGGCTCTGTCAAACATCTCTCTCTCATATGAATTACGAGTTACTAATCTGTAGACTTTAACTGCTTTGTTCTGACCAATTCTGTGACAACGAGCTTGAGCCTATTAAAAAACAAAACAAAACAAAAGTTATAGATTCAACTTCCTTTGGCATTTAATAGTAAAGCATATATGTGGAATTTAAAAGTATAACAGAATTTTTAGACACACTAGCTACTTAAGCAACCTTTTTCTAGAAATTATGACAAAGGTTTACAGAATGAGAAACAATTAAATAATCATCAGTAAGTTAAAAGGTAAAGTTAAAAAAAAAAAGGTAAGGTTATATTCCAGAGAATATAAATCCATAAAGGATTATTATATTTTAATTGTGGTATAATTGAGCACCTCTAATTTGGAAATCTAAAATGCTCCAAAATTTGCTACTTCATGTGTATGTGTGTTGCTGGGGATAGAAACCAGGACTTCATGCATGTAAGGCAAGCACTCTACCACTGAGTCACATCCCCAGTTCCAAAATCAGGTACTTTTTGAGCAACAATCAAATACCGTTAAGTGGAAACTTCCACATGTGACCTGATAATGACAGGCCAGTCAAAAGTTCAGGCACACTAAACTACTATACAAGATTACCTTCAAGGTATATTTGAAAAATCAATGAATTTTGTGTTTAAATTTGGTACCCCACGATATCTCATTGGGTATATGCAAATATCCCAGATCCCAAAATATCTGAAACCCACAATACTTTTGGTCCCAAGCATTTTGAATAAGGAATATTCAACCTGTAATTTTAGAAATGAACACAGAATCTACAAAAGAATTTTTCATTGATATTAACTCAAATTTTTAAAGTATTCAAGTACAACCCTAAATTTCTAAAAATTTCTCTATTATATTCATCAAAAATCTTTTCAAAACAATTACGTTTAAGCTGGATAATGTTGAGCAGGGGACAAAACATAAGGTATCAATGATTCTGGAGAGCTAAATTTTGTTTAATGGAGGAAAATTAATTAATATGTACACATGTTAGAAGAAATGGAGATTTAAGATATTACATAGGAGTTTCATATTTCATCTTGAGTTCCTACTAAACTTAAAGTTTGTATGATAAATCCTCTACATATATGGTCTTTCTCTTAAATACTAATCCCATTCCAACTATACTCAGAGGAATTAAACCATAAACTATGGTTTCAACATATGGGTGATATTAATGCTAACTATATCTTTATTTTGCCCATACCCAGTATGTACCATTTGAAACCTAGAACTATAAATGGGCAACCTTACTGTAGAACTAGGGAAAGTATATAAGATCTTAAAACATTTTTTTTAAGACAGTAAAAAAGGAAGAGAGAGACAATATTATTTTTTCATCTGTTTTTTGTTATTCTTCCACTCAGTTGTATGTGTGGTGCTAGTGATCGAACCCAGGTCTTGACACATGCCAGGCAAGTGCTCCATCACCTAGCTACCTCTCTAGCCCCCTCAGATCATTTTGTAAGTTTATAAAGACTAAATCTACAATAGTAGAAAATAAGAAAAACCAAGTAAGACGTAGGAGTTGAGGAAATCAGTACAGATTTTTCAGTTCCTCTTCGGGTTCTATAATATGATTTTATTATTTTAACTTTAATATCACATGCACTTGCCTGGCATGTACAAGGCCTTGGGTTCAAACCCCAGCACCATATAAACAACAAAGTGTTGGAGCAACAAAAGCCACATGAAAAACTAAATAAAAATTAATTGTCTCTTTCTCTCTCACTGTCCCTTGTCTCTCTTAAAAAAAAAATATATGTATATATATTTTATATATATAAAGGTAGTTTTAACTATAAATATGTATCCCAAAGGACATAATCATGATTTGAATTCAGTTTAGGGATTGGCAAACTACAGCCTGTAGGCCCATCTGACCTAACAACAAAGAATGGTTTTTACATATTTAAAGTGTTATAAAAAACAAAGAATGTATAACAGAGTTCTTTTGTGGTCCACAAAGCCTAAAATATTTATTAATTGGCCTTCTACAAGAAGACTGGTTTGATCTATGCATTAATTTTGGATAACATTCTGATATTTTGAACCAGATTATATATAGTTAACAGATGAGCAATATAAACCTTATATTTCATTACGCCAGGCATGTTCTCAATGACTATTATATTTGATTTTATACTAAAAGTCACAATATAAATTGCAATATAAGTAAGACTATCACGAATAAAGAAATTTTCTAATCATTTGTTCTCATCCTAAATTCCTCCTAGATCCCTGTCCCCATTTTTATTCGTCTAGTTAACATTCCTGCTTCTAGTCGTAACATATGAATACCTACAGTAATTCACAAAAAGGAACATTATACTATACACAATTTTATACATAATTTACACTGAATTATATCCCTGTCCCTTTATTTTAAAGAATTACAAATATTCAACTAGGCATACCTTTTAATAAGTTAATAAGACATAATATTAAAAAGTACGCTTTAGGGGGTCTGGAGCAGTGGCTCAGCAGTTATGGTGCTTGCCCAAGCATGCATGAGTGCGCAGGTTCAGGCCCCAACACCCACGTACACAACTATGTGCCGGAGCAATGAAAGCCATGTGAAAAACTCAATAAAAACTGATTCTGTCTCTCTCTCACTGTCCTTATCTCTTTAAAAAAAAGGGTACATTTTATTATATTTTACTGTCATTAAATCAAAATTAAAATAATTTCACCTATTTTATTTGACAAATATTTCTTAGGAAAACATACATAGTGATCTGACTGGATGAAAACAAAAGATATGGATTACTAAAAAACAATTACATGAATTTTTTAAAAATTACATTTCTTGTTAGCCAAGGAATTTATTACCTGAAGGTCATTTTGAGGATTCCAATCAGAATCAAAAATTATACATGTATCAGCCGCAGTTAAGTTGATGCCCAACCCACCAGCTCGGGTACACAGGAGAAAAACAAATCGATCCGAATCAGGTTTACTAAATCGATCTATAGCAGCTTGTCGAAGATTCCCTCTGACTCTTCCATCAATTCGCTCATATAAATATCTATCAAATGAAATGAACTAAATTAAATAGATGAATATAATAAAAGTGAAGATACATTCCATCAAAAATAAATTCAGTTTTCCTGTAATATTATGTTTAACTATAAAATTAAGAAAAAAAATTCCAGTTAGTTTCTATACTTGTTGCTAAGAAGTATAGTATTAAGGAAGAAACAAAAAGTAATAAAAAGATAAAAAATGTCAGATTCTTGAATATACAAGTAAAATAGCATTATGATAAATACCATTGTCAGATGTTGGAATAAATAACTTTTGATCATAAAAATCACTTCATTGATCTCATCACAATAAATTGCTTTTTTACAAGTAATGACTTTCACACAACTACCCAAAAGGCCTGTGAATGTTTTGTCTGAATACCATGTTACTCTCTCAATGATAGACTTGCTTGTTGTACACTATAATCTATTCCAGACAAACTGGAATGTTGTTAAAATTTTTATAGTGATTGCTCCAAAGCAAGATCTTTTAATTCCTTTTATCCTTCTCCATTTAACATACATAAAACTCTAAAAACATTACATTTACATTAATAAAAAACGAAATATGTAAAAATTTAGGGGCTATGAAATAAATATGGTGTGTGTGACATTTGCCACACTTCTTCTGGTTCAAGACAATTCTTCCTACATTCAATTCCCTATAGTTATGCAGTAGTTCCATTATTGTCTCTAATACATGCAAAATGGGGGGTGTGACTTCTAAAAATGTTCGTATGATTATAATGAAACATGGAGTTTTCAATGAAATTCATCATACTGAAAATTTTTACGTACAGATTTATCTCTGTAAAAAGTTCTTTGTGTGAGAAAAGTCAACAAAATGTGAGAATGGCTGTTCCTGTACTTACTTTTCTTTTTTTTTTGTTAAAGAGAGAGGGACAGTAAGAGAGAAGAGAGAGAGAGAGAGGGAGAGAGAGAAAGACAGAATCAACTTTAGTTTTTCACGTGGCCTCCGTTGATCGGACAGTTTGTTGTGTACTTGGTACTGGGGTTTGAACCTGCGTACTCGCGCACGCCAGGCAAGCACTGTAACTGTTGAGCCACTGGCTCCAGCACTCCTGTACTTACTTAAGGTGGTATAAAATTGAGAGTAAAACACATTTTGGACCAAGGTCATGGAAGTGAATGCTAAGAATAAAAACAGAACTGAAAGGTGGAGAAAGCAGGCGGGGATATGGACATCTTAAATATATTTATAAATGACTTAATATGTACTTTTTAATTTTATTTTTTCATCTGGCCTTTGTTTCTTCTCCACTTAATTGTATATGTGGTGATAAGGATCAAACTCCTGTCCTTATACTTGCCACGCAAGTGCTCTACCACTGAGCCAGCACTCCAGCACAGGCTTAATATATTTTTAAATGGATTTATAAGCCCATTTAAAATGTCAGTACCAAAAGGTTTACAAATGAAGTGAAATTCACAATAATAAACCCAACCCTAGGTCAAAAATCCTTTGCAGAAAATCTATGTTCATAGCAGCTCAATTTACAATAGCTAAATTATGGAACCAACCCAGATGCCCCTCACTGGATGAATGGATCCAAAAAACTGTGGTATAAACATATACAGTGGCGTTCTACTCAGCAATAAGAAACAACAAAATTGAAGCCTTTAAAGCTAAATGGACGAAATCATGCTGAGCAAAGTTAGTCAAACCCAGAGAGTCAAGGGTTGAAATGTTTTCACTCATCTGGGGAGGCTGGAGCTAAACCCAGGCCTGTGTGAAAGGCAGTCAATCTCATGTATTAGACCCAACAAAGGCATAGCAACACATAATTCCAGGGTAACCATAGATATGTATGAGGAGGAGGGGAGAGGAGGAAGGTAGGGAAGGGGAGAGCGGGGTAGAGGGAGGGAGTACAGGGAGGGATCTAGGGGGTAATTCTGATTTAAGAATACATGCATATCATATTGTTAGTTTACGCACATTTATTATTGTATAATAACTCAATTCCTTAATAAATTTTTTTTAAAAATCCCTTTTAGAAATCTTAATAACATACACTTAGCAGAATCCACATTATAATTTAATGTATGACTCTATGCCTTACCGTTTATGTATGAGATAGTCCTCCAAAATATCAAGGCAGCGTACCATCTGAGAGAAGATGAGCACTTTATGACCTCCTGCTTTCATTTTGGGAAGCAATTTATCAATAAGGACCAATTTACCAGCTGACTGGATCATTGCTTGAAGATGAAAATCAGTAGCAGCTGGATTATATGTATCTCTAAATTCTCCAAGTATTTTCTCCTCAGCACCTGTAAAAGAAATATGAGAAGCTAGTAGCCATGTACATCTGCTGGCAATTCCCGTTTGCATTATTTTAACTCATATTTAGATCTATTATGTGCACCTGTGACATAGTTTGATTTTTCTGATGTCAAGTACATTGCTTTTATTAAATTTATTTATGTTTGTGGCTAAATCCCCAACAACACCAGATTCTGAATTCCATTGAGGACACAGATAATGTCTTAACCATGTTTCCTCCTCTCTAGTCACCTGGTATAATGGCTTGTATGAATTTTATGTTTGCTAAATATTTAATGAATAGAATGTACAAAACTATGATCCTAAATCCATCTATTTTTAAACAAACATCTAATATTTATTTATGTGTTTTTATAGAGAGAGGGAGTGAGAGAGAAAGAGAGAATCAATTTTACTTATTTTTTCATCTGGCCTTTGCTTCCCTGACACTTAAGTTGTGTATGTGGTACTGGGGTCCAAACCAGGTCCACTGATGGCTCCGAGGTTACAGCACTTGCCTGGAAAGCAAGAGGACTGGGTTTGAATCCCAGCACAATGTACACAACTAAATGTTGGGGAAGCAAAGGCCAGAAGAGGGCTGGAGCGGTAGCTTGGCGGTTAGGGCGCTTGCCGGGCATGCGGGAGGACACAGGTTCAAACCCCAGCACCCACGTACACAACTAAGTGTCAGAGCAACAAAAGCCATGTGAAAAACTAAATTAAAAATGTATTCTCTCTCTCTCACTATCCTTCTGTCTTTAAAAAAAAAAAAAAAAAAAAAAAAAAAAAAAAAAAAAAAAAAAAAAAAAAAAAAAAAAAAAAAAAAAAAAAAAAAAAAAAAAAAAAGGCCAGACGAAAAAATAGGTAAAATTGATTCTCTCTTTCCCTCTGAAAAAAAATAAACATCATGACCATGGCCATCATTGAAGGGTGATCATAATTGACATGGATGCAACTATTGGAATCCTGTTCACATGAAAACAAGAAAAAGCAAAAAGGAAGTCACATTATAGGTCCTTAAAGAATAGTTCCTTAAAGGAATCTAGAACAGAATTAAAGGGGCTCTCCGCAATTCTTCCTAGTATACTAGGATTGTTAGATTAATTATCTTAGGCCAAATAAGTAGAAGAGAAGGATATTCACAGGAATACATGAAAAGATTCAAATGTACACAGAAAACATTTGTAGAGAACCTTACAAAACCTTTAAAAGTATCATTATTGCGAGGTGTGGTGCCATACGCCTATAATCCCAGTGGCTCGGGAAGCTGAGGAAGAAAGAGCATAAGTTCAAAGTCAGACTCAGCACTCTGGTGAGACACTGTCTCTAAATGAAAAATATAAAAAAGGGCTAGGTATATGGCTCAGTGGTGAAGAGCCCCTAGGTTCAATCCCTGGTACCAAAAAACAAAAACAAACAAAAAAGTATCATTGTTGTAGAACAAAAACTGACTGAAACAAGAATTAGAGTATCTGGATGAGAAGCAGACCAGGAGGACTGGAGCAATGGCTCAAGGGTTGTGGCACTTACCTGGCATGCGCGAGGAGGTTAGGTTTGAACCCCAGCACCATGTACACAACGAAGTGTCAGAGCAACGAAGCCACATGAAAAACTAAACAAAATTGTTTCTCTCTCTCTTACTGTCCCTTCCTCTCTTTAAAAAATAAGAAGAAGAAAACAGACCAGGAAAAAAATGTATACGTAGAAGCTCAAAGATGTCCCCGAGGAAGACTAAATTTAGGTGAATTCTACTCTAAAACAGATTGAACAAACTCATGGTCCTGGAACCTGGCAAGCTAATGCTAGACACTATAATGTAGTAGTCCACATTGTGCACAAATCTGAAACACTGTAATTCCTTAGAACAAGACAATGGAGAGTTATCAACAGGTACTATAGCTGCAAAAGTGTTTTGCTTATTTGTTCACTGACAAAAGAAAAATACATTACATTGTTGTAATACATTTTAGCTACCTTTGATAAGATATGGATGATTACAGCATTTCCTAAGCTCCATCATGGTGTTGACCAAGTTTGGTACATTAGTCTGGCCTGCTCCTTTGGACAAAAATGAAAAATTCTTCTCCAAAATAGCCCGGTAGTATTTTTTTTGAATGTTAGTAAGCTCTACTTCAATGATAGTTTCTTCCTTAGGTGCCAATTTCTTTTCAACATCTTCTTTTAATCGTCTCAACATCATTGGTTTTAGGATAGCTTGAAGTTTCTGCACCTAAATAAAACATAATAAAAACATATACAACCCAAGAGCATATTCAATTATACATTCAAAATAACTACAACAAAAAATTTGATGTACGTATTTAACAAAGAACAATAGGATACCTGTTCCTCTGTTTTCAGATCTCCAAATTCCTGCATAAATGTTGATTCAGAAGGAAACCTTAAGGGTTCAAGAAAATGAAGAAGACTGAAAAGTTCTTCAACTGTATTTTGGAGAGGAGTTCCAGTCAAAAGCACCTTGTGTTCCTATATAGAGCGAGAACAATTGCAATCAAACACCACAGTACTTAAAATAAATGAAAGCTAATTTAGGATATCAAATTTTTGAGAATCAACTTAAATTACATTTCTATCCACAAATCTCCAGCAATGTACTTTTCTAAACTTGTTAAAAACTTTGTGAAGCACACATCCTTGATTAAAAGAAAAAAAATTCAAAGAAACCCTTTTATCAGTCTTGGAATATCTCATGTTGTAGGCTATCTTTACCTATCCATACTTTAAAAAACTCCAAATTTTTGAAGATGCATATTTTAGACAGAGAAATAAGCCTTTTTTTTTTTTTAAGACAAGCAGATTTATGACTTTTGTATTAGGGCACTTTTGATACAATAATTTGTATACCAAAGTGTTCATTCTTCGCAAATTTTTTTTTAAGAGAAGAACGGTGAGAGGGAAAGAGAAAATCAATTTTATTTAATTGTTCATGTGGCTTTCTTTGTTCTGACACTTCGTTGTGTGCATAGTGCTGGGGCCCAAACTTGCGTCCTTACTCATGCCAGGCAAGTGCTGGAACAGCTGAGCCACAGCTCCAGCCCCACGCTTTGTAATTTCAATGATCATTTAACTTTGCACAAAAGAACAAAGTATCAAATCACTGAAGTTACAATCCAAGAATGTAAAAGGATGATTGTAAAGTAGAGCTCCATCAAAAATTAAACACAATAGAAAAAGAAAAAGAATATTTTAAATAGTATAAATTATTATTTAAAACTTGATTTGACAACACCACTAAATTCCCAAATTAAATATTTATGTATGTATGCCTGCATATCTGCAAGTATATGGGTACTCAATAGCAAATGGCCTGGAAAGATACACATTTAACTTTAAATACTGGAGTGGAGTCAAACTGGGTGTTGGCATAAGTGGAGAGTAAATAAAAAGGAACACTTCAATTTTTTATTGTATATAGCTCTTAAATGTTCAAGTACTAATGGGCTAATTATGTAATCTTATTTAAATGTCAAAATGTTAAACACTTATTTCAAAGCTATAAATACACTATGAAAAAGGTGTCTTTATCAAATCCCATTTTAATTATAACCAGTATACAGAATTGTGTAAGAGCTTTATCATAAATTACTGAGTAATATAGTTCTGATGACAGGGCTTTTTATTAAGTAATTTCCAGCTTGAAATTTATGGTCTTATTTTCTTTTCAGTGGTACACACCTACAGAGATTTCTTTTTGTAATTTTAAAAGTAATTACTAAAGCTTTTTGGTAAAAACTAAAAGTGTTCAAGTCTTGGAAAACTGATGAGATTTTTCCCCCCTTATAGTTAGTAAGCAAAAAATTTTCTCAATTATAACATGTAGAATTCAGCTACCTCTATACTATAAAATGTTTAAGAAGTATGTTTTTAGCATTTAACTCTCTGACTCCATGATCTTTTACCATATATGGTAAATATATAGGAATCAAAGTTAAAACAATGACTTTTGGTTACTTACCAGATTCATGAGTTTCAGACCTTCTAGGAGTTTACAGTTTTTATTTTTTAACCTATGTGCCTCATCAATAATCACACATCGCCATTCAATTGCATTAAGCTCTCCACAGCCTCCAAGAATCATTTCAAAAGTGGTGATGATAGCTTGAAATCTGTAAGCTCCTCGAATGATGCGCCCCTAGAAATTATCAAATATAGTAACATTTTAGAATGTTTTAGGTGCACTTTTATTTGTTAAGTGGCATAAAAGTAAATTAATTACATTTGTTGTCACATATTTTCCACTGAAATTTCTACATTGACACTCCCTTGATAGGAATACAGGCATTGAAACTGTATTTGCTGTGATTTTTTTTTTTTTTTTAGATTTCTATGTTCTCATTAACACTGTCAAAATGCATGCCTACATATTTATATTATTTGAAATTATATTTGAATAAGTATTTCCTAGTAAAATATTTCAAGAAAAATTTTAGGAACTATAATAACAGCTGGGTATGGTGGTTCCAAGTTCTAGGCCAGCATCAGGCAGTTAGTGAGACCCTGTCTCAAAATAAAAAAATAAAAGAACTAGAGATGTAGCTCAGTGGTAAAGTGCCCAGGCTTCAATCACCAGCACTAAAAATAAGAAAGAAAAGTACTATAATAACAATTTAAGTCAAGAAAGAAAGCCATTATCTGGCCAATGAGATTTCAGTATTAATGCTTATGATTTATATCCTGGAATCTACATTTATAATGGCAAGTAATTAATGAATATCAAAATTAGTCACAGAAATAATTTATTCAGCAAATATTTATTTATTGAACATCTATGTGCCAGAATCTATTCTAGATGCTGAAGATTCAGCAGTAAATGAAACAGACAAAATAATCAACTTGCATTTTTCAAATGATCCGAATGTAGGACACAGACAATTAAAAAAAAAAACAAATCTTCTTTTTTTTAAATTTACAAATAAAAGCTGTGGCATAAAATAAACCATGAATGTGGAGTTAAAAATTACAGGGTTAGATGTGACCGTTGCAATACTACACAGGGTGGCTGGAAGACCATTACTAAGAAATGATACATGAGCAAAGCTCTGAAGTGGAGGGAGGAAACCATGTTGATATCCAGTGATTTGCAGAAAACAGAATTCTTGGTAAAAGCAGCAAGTGTGTAGGTACTACATATTTGCTAACACTCAGATCATAGCAAGAAAGCCAGAGTGGCTGAAACCTAGTGAATGGGGAAGACATGAGGCAAACAGAATAGGATCTTGAAAACTGGTAAGCATTCTGGTTCTTCCTCTAAAGCAAGAGGCTATGTTGGGATTCCAGAGGAGACATATTGACTATTGTGGTGAAAACAGTCTAAAAAGGCCAAATACAGGATTATAGAGACCAAAAAATCTGTTATAGTAAAAAACTCATCATTAGAAGTGGTGTAAAGCAGTCACTTGTAGATATATTTTGAAGAAAATCAAGAAATTTCCTAAGTGTGAGATTTCCTAAGGACTGAGATTAAGACAGAACACAAATTTGACTCTAAAAAATTTTACATTGTACAACTGGAATTTATTGTTGCTGTTTACTAACAGGAGGCTGTTCATGATATTGGTTATATGAATGATAAGTTTAAGACAAATATTAGATATATCCAAATGGAGTTGAATATTCCTTTGGATATGACTGAAATTTAGGAGAGTTTGGAGTTGGTGATACAAATTTGGGAGTTTCTAGCAATACAGATGTTTAATGTTGTGCATACATATAAAATCTCCAAAGAAATGAATATAAACATAAAAAGAGTTTTAAGGCCACATACTGGATCACCCCAAAGTTTAGATATGAGGAAAATGAGAAGGAATCTGCAAAGGGAACTTAAGAAGAAACAGGTGGTAAGATAGCATGAAATCCAGGAATCCAAGTAGAGACACTTTAAGAGACTGAACACATAAATTTATTAGGTATTGAAAGAAATGAAAGGTTCAGAACAATTTTGTGGGGGCTAGAGCAGTGGCTCAGTGGTACTGCGCTTGCCTGGCATGCGTAAGGACATGGGTTTAGACCCTAGCACTACAAACACAACAGTGTTTCAGAGCAACAAAAGCCACATGAAGAACTGAATGAGTATCTCTCTCTTAAAATCAATCAATAAATAAAAGAACAATTATGTGCCAGATGCGGTGGTGCATGCCTATATTCCCAGCGGAGGATGAGGCATCAGGATCGCAGGTTCAAAGCTAGCATCTTAGCAAGACCCTGTCTCAAAATAAAAAATAAAAAGGCTGGGGATGTGGCTCAGTGGTTAAGCACGCTGGGTTCAATCCCTGGTACAATAAATAAATAAATAAATAAATAAATAAATAAATAAATAAAATCATGTATTCTGATCTAGTTTTAAAATTTTTGGCTAGTTCATATTGATTGCATACACTGGAGATTAATTTCTATAAAAGTTCCAGTAGAATATTATCAAAACATGAAGTATAAATTGATGATATTCACACAAAATTTAATAACCTAGGATATATTACATTGGGCTATTCAGTCTGATTATATTTAATATCAGCTTTCCTCTGTGGTTTTAGGGCATTCTATATAACATATTTATGGTTCAGTGTCCTCATGTATAAAACAAGGATAATATTATGTATTTTATAAGATTAGCATTACAAAGTGAATATAGGTAAACCTTTTAGCATAATGCCTGGTACATGGTAAATACTCAAAACATGTCTGAAGTTATTAGTGTTATTATTTCTGTTACTTGTCAAAGATAATTTTGAAAATATTAGCATAATTTTACTACTACTGTGATTTCAACCAAGTTGATAACTTGACCAAAGCAGAAGGAAATATTCAATTAACTTATATTAAAATACATTATCAAGATTTAACTCTTAAAAGTTGTTTTTATATTTGAAGATCAGATCTATTTATTTCATTACAATACATGAGATGTGACTTTTTTTTTTTTCTTTAGGGAGAGACATTTTTTTTTTCACTTGGTTTTTGTTTTTTCTTTATTATTTGTATATGCAGTGCTGAAGATTGAACCTGGGACCATGCACATGCCAGGTTCCACCACTGAACACCATTCCAATCTGAGACATCATCTTTTGAAATGTAAAACTTCTTCAGCTATTCCTAAAATGTGTAACATTTACTACAAAAACATTTAATATATTATTCAGTTTATTATACATCAATAATCTTTCAGCTTTTGTCTCTTATATTTATGCCAAATTCATATGAAATATATACTAAAATTGAAATTTTCTTAGAAATCTTAGAGGCTCAAGATTTTAGTTGTGCCTTCTGTAAAATGAGATGAACTAAATCATTTCTATGATGCCACATGATTTAAAAATTCCACAAATGTTTGATTAAGAATACTAAAACTCCGTGGAAAGGAATAAGAAAATAACCAGACATGTCACAGACTCCAAAGGTACAAAAGGTATTAGATTTTAACAGAAATGAGGAACAAAAAAATAAGGGATTACACAGATGTATACTTTCATACACATGCAGTTGTTTCAACCTTGGAAGGAAGCAGGAAAATGAGGTTATGATAACAAAATCAGTTAATTCATACATTGTAAGTTTTGAATAGAAAGTCAGTAATAATTTGGAGGCAAAAGTAGAAGGCGAAGCACATTATTTTACTTCAGCTTCAACCATATCATATGAACTGGCCATATGTTATAATGATCCTTTCAGAATCAGTAAAAAAGAAAGAAGATATTTAGACTCTACTGAGGTAGAATGTTAGGCAATACAACTTTTCTAATTAAAAATTTGGTATAAATTATGCTTATTGATTTTGTTTCTTATTTCTTTTATTTTTCTAAGAGAGAGAGAAAAGAGAATTGATTTTATTTTTTCATTTGGTTTTCATTGCTCTATCACTTAGCTGTGTATGTGGAGCTGGGGTTTGAACCCAGGTCCTCACACATTCCAGGCAAGTGCAATACCACTGAGCTACTGCTCCTGCACCTCTTATTTCTTCGTTTCTTTCTTTTTTTTTTTTTAATAGAGGGACAGTAAGAGGGAGGGAGGGAAGGTGGGGAGGAGAAGGAAAGAGAGAGAGTATCAATTTTTTATTTAGTTCTTCATGTGGCCCTTGTTGCTCTGAGACTTCATTGTATTTGTGGTGCTGGGCTTTGAACTTATGTCCTTGCGCATGCCAGGCAAGTGCCATAACTGCAGAGCCATCACTCCAGGACTCCTCTTATTTCTTAATAAAGATTTTTATCCAAAAAGATTCACACAAACATTCAAGATTACAACTTGGTACTTTGTGTTTTCTAGTCTTCATTTCTTGCTAGAAAATTCTTTCTTATATTATAATCTTTTTATTTCGAAATCTTGCATTTAGGAGAAATAGAAAACTCTTTCCCAAAAAGTAAGCGGCTATAGAGATTCAAGGTGTTATTATAAAATGCCCAAGAAAACAACTGACCATTCCCTACATGTGAAATACTTGCTTGAGAAATTTTTATAAAATACGCTAAGAAACAGATTAAAAATTGCTTTAAAAAAAAAAGCTGAGGGGCTGGAGTGGTGGCTCACCGGTTACAGTGCTTGCCTGGCATGCACAACTACACAGGTTCGAACCCCAGCACCACATACACAATAAACTGTTGGAGGAACAAAGTCACATGAAAAACTAAATAAAAATTGCTTTTCTCTCTCTCATTGTCCCTCTTTCTTTCTTAAAAAAAAAAAAAAAAAAAAAAAAGTTAAGTGGTGGCTCAGCGGTTATTGCACTTTGAGTGGCATGGACGAGGACCCAGGTTCGAACCCCAGCACCACGTACACAATGAAGTGCTGGAGCAGCAAAAACCACACGAAAAACTAAAACTAAAATCCATTCTCTCTCTCTCTCTCACACTGTCCCTCTTTCTCTTACAAAAATAAAATAAAATGAGTAAGTAGCTAAAGTAAAGTGGAAAATGTACCTTCAGGACACAGGGAAAGAGAAAACCATAGATCACTAAAGTATTGATATAAAGAATCCTAAGAGAAAAAAGTATGCTTGGATCAGTACACAAAACAAATGAAGTAACTTTTTTTTTCTTTTTCAGTGCTGGGGATCAAATCCAGGTCTTGTGTGTGCTAAGTGAGCACACTAATATTGATCTATACCTCCGACCCACAATCTGAAATTTTTAAAAATGTCCAAAAGCAAAAATCCATTGAACATGAAATACAGCCTACAAACTCACTTCAATAGCCATTTAAAATCATGGTGCTTACTCAATATTTAAATGCTAAAAATGGAGGGAAAAAAACCTGGAGAATGATCAAAGAGGCAGTAATTTCTAGGAATAAATTTAATGCGTATTTAAAAACAATTATTTTGCTTAAAAATTATTCTAGTTGAAATATTGAAGATTACAATCAAATTTGTGCATTTGCATAAATCCACATACTTCATTATAGAGGAAAATAAGCATTAAATGGCTCTTGTCATTATTTTCCTCAGTTATACAATTTATTGTAAAATAAATAAACAACATTAACCTAAAATTTAGATATACAATTGAAACCTATGCTAATTTGGAGGTTATTAGAATGTAATGCTTATCTTTTCAACCCTGATCTTTTAAACCACAAGAAAAAGCATTAATAACATACCTGTGAGTCCCTGAAGTACATCTCATATTGCTGTATCATCTGTCTGCTAATCAGGCTTCCATGATAAACCACAACATTAATATCAGTCCATGTACGAAATTCTCTCTCCCAGTTTGCAATGGTAGAAAGTGGTGCAATAATCAGGAACGGTCCTCTTATACCAGTCAGAAGTATTTCGTACAGGAATGTTATCGATTGAATGGTTTTGCCAAGTCCCATTTCATCTGCTAAAATGCAGTTTCGTCTGAAATAAACAAATATATTATCCATGAATAGATTGGGTTCTTCTGTATACTACAAAGTTTTTAAAGATAAACAAAATTAGTCAAAGATCACATAAAAATACTTGCACTTATAAAAACATAAAAAGTTGCTGAAGTGTAGAATACGCTCAAGATTACAAATTTTATTATAGTCCTGTAAAAGGAAAGGTAAACATTTTTGTAGCTCCAAATTAAAGATATTACCCACTAAGTATGTGATTTTTCTAAAAACTAAAAAGCTAAGAGCAATGCAAATTATATATATTATTTATTAGGGAAGCATTTATTAAATACCTCCTATTATCTCAAGACAGTATGAGAAGATGGGATATGAAAGAAATAGAACATGTTCTCTGCCTTCCAGGGGCTTGTATCTATTAGAGAAGCAGACATGTAAATATATAAATAAATAAACATGCAATGTGCTATTGTAGGGCAAGTGCCATAACTGCTGAGCCACCACTCCAGCCCCAATGTGCTATTGTAGAAGCACAACTATAGTACTGGTTTTCAAGTATGGTTGTGCATTAGATGAGCTTGCAAAGTTGGGAAAAAAAAAAAAACAAAAACCAGATACTCTGGTCCCCTGCAATACATTCTGATCAATATGTATGAAGTAGGATCATATCACTTCTAATTTTTAAAATAAGCTCCAGAGATGATTATGCTATGTGGCTACTGAAGAATCATCACAATAGTATTTATTATGGTAATATTAAAACCAACAAATTCTTATCTGGAAGAGATGAAAGAAGAAATTTCTTCAGCAAGGAGGTCAGTTAAGATTAGGATTTTGCTAGAGGGCAAAGCAAAGCAGCAGAAAAAAAAAAATAGAAAGAAAGAAAGAAAAATGATCAATGCAGGGACCAGAAGTTGTTTAATATTGCTAGCAGGGGAAGGTGAAGGGAGGAGAGGGAAGTGAAAAAAGTAGAGCTCATGAACAGAAGAGGTTAGACATCACCCCTTTATGCAATGGAGGCACAGAAAATATTAAACCATATAAGGTTAGGTTTGTATTTTAAACTAAAATTCTGTTGCTACTGTGTATATTAGAGCATGAGGTGACTAGAAGTTGGGATATTATCTGGTAAAGCACTGTAATAGAGCAAGGAAGTATTATGGGCATATAAACTAAGGGAGAACAAACTATGTGGCCAGAAATGATGCCTGAGTTAATTACGGATCAGAATAAACTGACTCTAGGAAACAACACAATGTATAAAATGTAGGATGATAGCCAGATTTTAATTAAGGGAACTAAATGAATTATATATTAGTATTAACCAAGATAGAAAACATAAAGAACAAGTTTGACATGGAGGAAAAAGAAATCAAGACTAATTTTGAAATCTACTGTGTTTAAACAATTGTTGAATTGAACATTCACATACCCAGGAGATAAACAGAAATATGGGCCCTGAGTTCAAAGCCTTAGATACAAAAATATGGAACCTTTATAATATTATTTGTAAGTATGGCTAGCTCAGTGGTAGAGCACTTGTCTAGCATGTGCAAGATCCCAGGTTTGCTCCCTTGTACCACTTGTGTGTATGTGTGTGTGTGTGTGTGTGTGTGTGTGTGTAAATAAATTGGTAAGTGGAGGCACAGGCAGGAAAACAGATTAAGAGTATGGCTGAGGGAGAACAAACATGTAAAATGAGAAGAGTGCTAAAGACAGAACCTGGGGAAGAAAAATAACATCTAAATGACAGAGGGGGAAGAGGAACCAGCAGACTTATTCAGAGATGGTCACAGACGTACTGGAGAGTTATAAGAGAGTCACAATGTACAAGCTGTCACGAGTTAGAAGGGGGAGAAGTTTAAGAAGGAAGTACTGGCAATTTATAGTCAACGGATCAGAAAGTGAGTGGAGACTAAAGGATATCCTTTGGATTAAAAAAAATAAGCTTCAGAGAAGAGACAGAAACAAAATCTATACTATAACAGGTTGAAGAGAGCAAAGGCGATGAGGAAATGGGGAGAGAGAGTGCAGGCTACTCTACTTAGAAATCTGCCTAGAGGGCTGGAGCGGTGGCTCAGCGGTTTCGGCGCTTGCCTGGCAAGCATGAGGACCTGGGTTCAAACCCCAGCACCACATACACAACTAAGTGTTGGAGCAACTAAGGCCATGTGAAAAACTAAATAAAGTTGTTTCTCTCTTTCTGTCTCTCTCACTGTCCCTCTCTCTTTAAAAAAAAAAAAAAAAAAAACTGCCTAGAAAGTCAGAGAGCCTGACAGCCAGAATGTGAAGCAGAGCCAAAAGAAGATTCCCCGTATATTTTCCTTCTGTGATAGGCTTCCCCACTTTTATTCACAGATTGAAGAGACAAAAATAGTCATCAGGGATGGTTCAAACATATAAAAAAAGAAGAAGAACAGAATGAAGTAAAGCTCTGGAAAGGCTGGGTGGAATAGCAGGTCAAGAGCTGAGGTGACATGCTGCATCCCTGCCCCAGGGTTGGGTCTTTTAACTGGCACACGAGTTAAAGGTGAGAATGGCTGTAGATGGAGACACTCTTGTAGGCCTGCATGTGAGGACAGGCGAGAATGCCTGGGTTTCTCTGCAAAGTAGTCATATACAGAAAGTGAATGGGACAGTTGTCACAAAGGACTTGAGGGAAGTGATGGAAGCTTAAAACAGGCAATGTCAGAAAGAAGAGTACAACGAAGAGAAGACAAGTTTAAAAAAAGTTATGTTAACTCTCTAACATTGAAGATTCTCTTGAGAAAAATAAGGACTAATATTTAGAAAATAAAACCAGAGGGCTGCAGCAGTGGCTCGGTGGTTACGGTGCTTGTCCAGCATGCGTGAGTACACAGGTTCAAACCCCAGCACCCATCTACACAGTAAGTGTCAGAGCAATGAAAGCCATGTGAAAAACTCAGTAAAAATTGATTCTCTCTCTCACTGCCCTTCTCTCTTTAACAAATAAATAAATAAATAAAACCATAGAAAATACTCCATCTGAGTCACACAACTTATCATTCCAAATGTCATAACTCAGAAGAATCATATGAAAAGTGAAATCACAGAAAAGTGACTTGGAATAAAAGTGTCATCAAATATTGCTGTAAGTACTACTAATGATGCCTTCATTTGCTCTTTTGTGTACACTTCTATAACTCTTTCTGAATCATGAAGTCATGCTTTTATGCTTTCAAAATTATCTTTGAATCTCAATAAAGAACTTGAGGCTTTAGGGCTGGGAATGTTGTGGTACAGACCAGGGTTCGATTCTCCATTTCTCTCTCTCTCTCTCTCTCTCTCTCTCTCTCTCTCTCTCACACACACATACAAAGAATTTGAAAAACATGTTCTATAAAGCATTTTGTAAACTTGGAAAATTATTAACAAAGGGACAATTTCACATTATCTCTTTTTTATATTCTACTCTTTATTAATAGCTGACAACATACTTCATGGAAAACACATTAAAAAAAGAGATCTATCTAATGCATAAATGTGTAACATGCTTATAATTCACTAACTAGAACCAATTATTGACAGACAATAATATAAACTGGCTAAAAAACTTCCTTTAACATAGTAGATGTTTTAAAGACTCTTGGCAAAGCTATTTCAAATTTAAAGATTAATCTGACAGACACATTTAAAGTAGCAGTGTAGTTGACATCCTAAATTGTCATTTACATATTTTTTGGAGGGAACTTTACTTTAAAACAAAAAATTCATGACAATAACACTATGGCAATATCTGTGGATACTGTATGTAATGTATTTTGGCATATATAAGAAAACAACACATTAAAATTTTTTTCTGTTAAGGTATTACATACCTGTTGTACCAGTTGAACAAGAGCCAGTTGAGTCCTTCCAGTTGATATTCCCTGAGTTGATTGCCATTTTTATAGTCCCTGGATTGATCTATTTTCTTCCAAACATTAGAGGGAGGGCGGTCCTTTGTGGAAAAACAATGAATGATGTATATTAGATGTTCAAATCTTCTACACATCTTATTCATGGCAAAAAAGCACTGTTTTTAAGATGCTCCTACAAGTCTCACAGCACATAGTATTATGATGAAATTTTTACTAACATTTAAAGACCAAATTAATTCTACTCTAATTTTCCCAAGAAAATCAATGATAATTTACTTCCCACACATTATATGAAGCCTTGATACCAAAATCAGACAAAGACATTACAAGAAAATAGAACTACAAAATAATATCCCTCATGGACAGAATGGAATCTAAGAAAATATAAAAAGGGATATATATTATGAACAAGTAGGACTTTTATCAGGAATGTAAAGTGGGTTTAAAAATTCAAAATTAGGGCTGGAGCAGTGGTTGGTGGTTATGGTGCTTGCCCAGCATGTACAAATATGCTCATGTGCAAATATGTGTGAGTTCAAACCCCAGCATCAACACACAATGAAGTCTTGCAGCAATGAAGGCCATATGAAAAACAATAAAAATTGTTTCTCTCTTTCACTGTTCTTCTCTCTTCATTAAAAAAAATCAAAATTAATCATTGATGATCAACAAATTTAAAGAGCATGATAATCTCAGATGTATAAAAAGGTACCGGAAAAATCTAACATCCATTTATAACAAAAACTTCCATCAAATTTTGAATATGAGGGTACTTCTCTAATATTTGAAGGCATACCTATGAAAAACTCAAAGCTAACATCATTCGTAAAGGGGAAAAAACTGAAGGCTTTCCCCCTAAGATTAGAAATAAGGAAAAGATGTGCATTGCAACATTTATTCAACATTGTACTGTAACAAGGATAATGAAGCAAGAAAAATAGATAAGAGTCACCAAGTTTGGAAATGAAAAGCTAAAATTATCTTTATTCATAGAAGGTATGATTTGTCTATGAAGAAAATTCTGTGAAATCTATAAAAATAACTAAAGGTTTCTGTAGAAATTGACAAGTAATCCTAAAAGCATATGGAAATGCAAAGAACCTACTACTACTTTTGTATGCTTTTAATATTGGCATGGTAAAAAGCATTCCTTTCAAAAAAAAAAAAAAGACTCTCGAAGCACAGAACTATAACTTATGTTAAAACTTTATTCATTTACATGGTTACATTCATGAAACTTAATTTTTCCTCCATCACAAACAAAAAGCTGAATTATTCTGCATAGCTAAAACAAAAACGATTTGGAAATTGCTGTATATGTGGAAAAATAATATGACTCCATCCCCAAACTAATAGGCTGCAGTTCTTAGCAGGATAAAAGTTTCTGTTAAACAAGCAAAAGATGGAATGTTTTCTGTTTCAAAATTACATACAGATCTAATTAATAAACTTACACTTCTAAAAATAATCAGGATGATCAGGGTATCTGTATGGTAACTGTAAATGAAAACTAAAATGTGCTTTCAATACACTGTTAACCTATTACAGGTAGGACTTATAAAGAAAACAGGGCTTCATTCATGCTAGGCAAACACTCTAGCACTGATATACCCCATCCCAAGAAAACATTTCTTAAATGATGACCAATAAACTTGAAAACTGGGGCTGCAGTGGTGGCTCATTGGTTTTGGTGCTTGCCTAGCAAGCAGGAGGACCCGGATTCAAACCCCAGCATCACGTACACAACCAAGTGTTGGAGTAACTAAGGCCATGTGAAAAACTAAATAAAGTTGTTTCTCTCTTTCTCTGTCTCTCTCACTATCCCTCTCTCTTTAAAAAAACAAAACAAAACAAAACACTTGACAATTAACAACATGACACTTTACTGCTTAAAATAATCTCCATATTAAAGTCTATTCTATACACACTTCTTTCCAGTAATCCAATCACTGTTAAGATTTCATTAGTTTGGAACAGCATGAAATTTCATTTTGGAATCTCTAAAAATACATGATTTATATGCTATTTTATTTAACAATAATAGACTCCTGTATTGTACAAGTTTTATAGACTACCATTGCTGTTATTGATTTTACATTAATTAAACAGATTAATTCTACTGGCTGAGTCCCATTACTAGGGACTATATTGCATCTCTAAGGCATCTCTAATTTCTGAAAATCTTCAAGAGAATCTGATATCCTAAGATTTTCGTGAAGCTGTCTATGATACGTTCTTACCAAATGTCTTGTGTCAGGCCTCAAAGCTTGCAGCTGTTCAAACTCTTCTATTTTTGCCAGGTCTACATCTTCCTTTAGTTCCCATGTACTATCTTCATATGGTAATGAGCACCACTTTACTAAGTAGTAAATAACAGGCTGCAAAAAAAATTTTTTTTTCAATTTACTATTTTAAAACAGAGAACAGCAAGTAGTTTAAATATAGAATGATTACAAATAGCTTAAATATACTAACCTATGTCAATAAAAAGAAACGAAACATATTTAGTGTTTTGGGCCTTTACTTTAAAAGAGTATAAGCTTTTAATATTTGGAAATTTTTATGTTTAATTCCCTTAAAAAATATTTTTATGAGCATTTGTGAAGACTTGGGTTCATTCCCCAGCACTACAAAAAATAAACAAACAAAAAAACAAAAAACAAAAAAAAAAAACCTTACAAAATATTTACCTCACCAGTATCCTTATCTTCACAAAAAGAGACTTCTAATACTCTGTCTATTTCAACATAGTCTGGGTTAAATGGTTCTTCTTCCATCTAAAAAAAGTACAAAGGAAGACAAATTTACCATTTTTTGGTACAGAACAAAAACATCAGATTAAATCCAATTAAATTTCCAGTAACAGAATTTTTCTAGTTTAATTTCCAAAAGATATTTATAATATTATAAATTGCCATGTGACAAATAATAAAACCAACCAGACAGCACTAAAAAAATACAGCATTTCAGACAAATCAGTTACTCTAGGAGATATGTTCATGCTTTTCTTAAAAGCAGCCTCTGTACCTCTCCTTTACTACTTTGCTCAGGTTGCAAAGCTGAAGACTAATCGTCCCACTTCAGGCACAGTTCTCAGTAATATCACTGTTTTATCTTTATTTCATGGTCCTGTAGTCAAGATCCACTCATCTAGCTGAATGCAAACGCTGTTTGAGCTACCTCAACTTAGTTGTACTCATTTACTCTTCAACCTATACCTTCCCTCCTCTATTTTCTAACTAGTTTAATGGAAACACAGATCCCTTTTCATGCTTCTGCCCCTCAATTATATAAGCCAGAAATGGAGAGGTCATCTTAGGTTCCCTCTCTTTCTTTACCTTCCACATCTAACAAATCACTAAAGATTTTACTTTTAACTGAAATCCACATTGATTCCTTCCTCTTCATTTTTAATGCCTCATCACTTTTTTTTTTTTAAAGAGAGAAGAACAGTGAGAGGGAGAGAAAAAGTGAAAGAGAGAATCAATTTTATTTAGTTTTGCATTTGGCTTCTGTTGCTCAGACACTTCGTTTGGTATGTAGTGCTGGGAGTACGAACCTGATTCCCTGAGCATGCGAGGCAAGCACCGAAACCACTGAGCAACCACTCCAGCCCTGCCTTATCACTTCTTATGTGGGTCTTTAAAAATAACTCCTAAGCCAGGTGTAGTCATGCACATCTGCAATCCCAGCAACTCACAACGCTGAGGCAGGATGATCATAAATTCAAACCCAGCCTCAGCAACTTTGCAAGGCTCTGAGAAACTTAGCAAGACCCTGTCTCAAAATAAATAAATATATATGTAAAACGGGCTAGGGATGTGGCTCAGTGGTTAAAGTGCCCCTGGGTTCATCCTCCAGTACTAAAAAACAAAACAAAAAATTCCTAACTTGTCCCCCACTGCCTGTATTGCCTTCTTTTAATCTGTCTTTCATATTGTTCCCACAGAAAACTTCTCAAATATGTTATTTTACTTATTTTCCTTGCTTAAAATCTTTCAATGATTCTTCCCTATTTGAGGATCAGGTCCGAATTATTTTTTTGTTATAGATAGGAACCTTCCCCCTTTTCCTCCATCCTGTCTCCTACTGCTTGCCATGACTTTAACTTATATTGGCAGCACTAAGTGCAAAACTATGTTGTTTGAAACAGTGTTTGTTCACACCTCGCTGTTTTTACCCTCATTCTTCTCTTCTGATTAGTTTGCTATTCCTTGTCTTCTCTGCTTGGGCAATTCCTACTCATCTCTGAAAGGTTTTCAACAGCCATCTCAGATTGCTTTGTTGCCCTTCTTATCTGTTCACCCTCTAAAAGTTGTATACCACATGGCTCTATCTTTACTTCTCTTATCTTAAACCTTTCCTCAATATTACCAGATCCATGGTTCCATATAGAACACACTTGATAATAATGATAAGCACTCAACATCAGAATGGTAATGCATTATTTTAGAGATTTAAAACAGAAAAAGTGTTAAGATATGTTCATTAGTTGGAGGTGATTATTTCACAAAGTATAAATGTATCAAACCATCAAATTTGGCACCATAAATTTATATTCAATCTTTGTCAAATATAAAATCTAAACTGGTGTAGTGGTACACATGTATAATCCCAGCTATTGGGGAGGCTGAAAAGGATCACAAGGTTGAGACCAGCCTGTATAACTGGAGAACACAGTCTATAAATGAAAAAATAAAAAGGGCTAGGGATGTGGCTCAATAGTAGAGTACTTGCTTAGAATGTATGAGGCTATGAGTTCAATCCCTAGTACTACCAAAAATAAAAAAAATAAAGATTTTTTTTATGTGGTTTTAATAATTACAAAGAGAATAACAGTACTTTCATGGAATAGAAACCTGGAAGGAAGGTACCATCTTAATCCAGTGATCAAAGTTAACCATCTACTGGTTAAGTATCAACCTATGGGACAGAAAGGTATCATGCTCCACCTATGAATAATAAGAATAACGCAGCATATCGGCATTGTTCTTGAAAAAAAGAAGCATAGGAATAAAGAGAAAACATATAACTCCAAATGGAGGAACATTCTATAAAATACTCTTAACAATGTTCAAGAAATGAAAAATAAAAGCTGATTAAAGGAGACACAATAACCAAATGTAACACGTGAGGCTTGACTGAATCATGGAATAGACAAACAAACATACACAACACACATTTTTGGCTATTAAAACACTAGTGTGACAGTGAAACAGGATTAAGGTCTATAGGTGAGACAATAGTACTATATGAATGTCAATTCTACTATTTTCATGTAAGAATATATTTAGTTTTAGAAAATAAATACAGAAGCATTTGCAAAATATGTTCATATAGTTCAGAAAAAAATGTGTGTGCATGATAGAGACCAGTTAGGGTGCATGAGGGATGGGTTGATTTAGATATAATACATATAAATAATAAAGTAAATAAGGTGAACTATTAACATTTGGAAAATCAAGATAAAATACATGTGGGAATTTTCTATTATTTTTGTATTTTTTTCAAAATATAGTTTAAAATTATTCAAATTAAAGAATTCAGACAAACCCAAAACTGTTCTAAAGACTAGCTTACTTAACAAAAAAGCGTACTTTAAAAAAATTAGTGAAAAGAGTATCAGATCATTTAGTGAGATCTAGAAATGAATATAAATTTTTTCAATGATGTATTCTCACAAACACAATGCTAGTATGAAAAAAATGCAATGTTTATATAATTATTTAATATGTAATATTTATTTAATATCCAATACTAAAAATTTATTTCCCATTTATTTGCTACATTATTACTTCCTTTAAATCACTGATAAATTCTTTGTGATAGTAACACTCATTCAGCTATACATATTGAAATAATGCTAATTTAAAAATACAGATACTATCTACCATTCTAATCATCCATGCTTATGTTTCAGTTAGTTTCCAAGTTGATTTGGAAAGAGGAAAATTCTGTCAATTTATTCAAACATCAATGTTGGAAGCCTAAGAATTAAAGTAATACTTAAATTTTTGATAAATAAATCTGCATGTGTTCAGAGTCCAACTCATAATATTCTTTTTTTATCTTACGTCTGCAAAAAAATGTGCTCTTTGTGCTTGTCTTAATTTGAATCGTTTGATTTTCTGCTGGATCCTTTTATCTTTCAAAAGCTGCTCTTCTGTGGCCCATTCACAGTGAAGATAGGAGCTAAAATTTTTACAAAAGTAGTATATTAGAATGTTATAGAAAATGTGTTTAAAATGTAATTTTAATTATAATATCCAATACAAAATATTACCTTCAATTTTACAGTTTAATCCCTTTGTTTAATTTTAATAGAAATCATATAATTTCTAAAATGAAAACCACTGTGATCCCTATAATCTTGGAAGATTAAAGTCTAAATGTATACAATTTACCATAAAGAAATAGAATAGTAAATTGAAAGTATAATAGCAAGATGTTATCATTTTTTTATAATGTATCATTCAAATGCTAACATTTTGAAACCAACGGAAGTTTATTTAAAAACTTTCACCACAGTGCAGAAAATAATGGAAAAACATAGAAAAACGAATGACTTTCTCACAATTAGTGGAATTAAGTCATCTTTGTCCAAGATGGAAATTTAAATTTTTAAAACCAATGTATCATACTGTATACATCTCATGTAATAATCTAAATATCAGAATTTGAGAAAAAAAAAAAGAAATCTGAAAAGCTCAATGCACGATGAATAACGCCTATAATTTGTAAAAGCATATTTTGTAAAATGCTGTATTTTGAGATAAATAATACCTTTTGGAAAAATGCAATCTTAACATGCAAAGTTTTCAAACAGTCTTTTTACTTTTTAATGACTTTTCAGTTCATGCAGTAATGATAAAAATTACTTTAAATACAGATAAAAAGAAAGCCATAATTTAAATTCTTTGTATTTTATGTTAAATATATTAAAATACTTAGTTAACAACCTCACATTAATTATCCAACTCAAATACTTACTAATTCTTGTATTTTACAAAAAATTCTTCTGTATCAATCATTACTCCAGGTGATATCTATGAAAATAAAATGAGTAATTATAACTCTTAAACAGGACATGGACTATAAAGTGTAAATTATAATGTGCCATTACTTACTTCCTTTTTTACAACTCTGGAAGACAGTATTTTGTCTACAATTGCAGCATCTTCTTCACTTGGGTTCTCCTATTAGAAGGAGGGAAAAAATATGCAATGGAAAACATTCTGAAAAATCTTTTAGTTGCTACTTTATACATTTATGAATACACTAAAATTAAAAAAACATTTATAAGGCACAGGTACCCTCCACTATGACATTAGAAATACAGTAAAATGGAAAAAATATATCCATATTATTATTCTTTTTAATCATCATTGTAAACATATTGTGCTTTTTCATGTGCTAGGCATTATCATAAGCACTTTGCATATATTAACTTAATCTATTATCAGCTCCATTGTACAATTTAAGAAACACACAATATACAAGATAATTAACTGCTCAAAGTTTTAGCTCAATCAGCTAGTGGATGAGTACTTGGTTCACAATGCATACAAGAAAAAGCAAAACAATTACAGAAGAGGAAAGCACATACGCAAGGCATAAAAGGCATCAAAACATGACATTTAGGAAACTATGTTCATAAGGCAGAAGACAGAGTCCTTATAGACAAGTGGCAGGAGAGGTAGCCAGAAAATTTTTTAAAAATTAAAAAAAAAAAAAAAAAAAGGGGGTGGAGGGGCTTCCTTTATATACTGTTCTTAAAAAGGCATTATTATTTGAGATTTAGGAGACTATTAGAATAATTTTCAGTAGAAAAGTAATACCCATCCACAAGCTCCTGGATTACTATCTACCTAACAATCAGACTTGTTCTTTAGAAACATTCAGTAAAAGAGAGACAGTTTGGAAGAGTTTCAGGTATACCCTTACGAAGTAAAAATATGGTGATAAATTGGATGAGGAAAACAAGGAAACATATGAATTCCTATTTTAAAGAATTTATATTTAAAAGATATTGTGGTAATAATCTCAAATATGTCTTACCACAAACAACTGTAAAGGCTGTTCACCAGGTAAAGGAGCTGAATTCTTTTTTATTTTCATAGAGCCTTTAACCTCTTCTTCAGATTGTTTGCCTTCTGCATCTTCTGCATATTTTTTTCTTTTAATTTGTCGATTTGATCTTCTTTTCTGTAATGAACCATAAGGATCAGATTTATACAATTTATTTTTTTTAGAAAATGTAAAATCTCAGAACAAATATTTCAAAAATATTACTCCTCAAGTTGGCAAATTTGTTCATTAATTTTCAAATTCAAACTCAATATTTTTTTCTTACTTTTCTTTTTAAAGGAAGATTATAAATTGCCCATTGCCACAGGTTTACAATCTTTCTAAGGTTTTACTTTCCCATAATTTCAAATATCAAAGATTAGTAATAATCTCTTTATTACATATTTTTTAGAAATTTTAAGAATAGAAAGAACTTTTGTTTTTAAAAATTATTTATAGCTTGGGCAGAATGTATTTTATTAGTAATACATTTATTGCAGGGTCGCTTTTTTTTATAAACTATTGTTAAGAAGATCAAAAAGATTATCTTGTTTTATTGAACTATTTCAAATCTTAGGCAATACATATTTTAAACTATAGATGCTTTCACATATTTTTTTGTCCCAAAAGTGAAAAGTACAAGAGATGAAGACTGGTTAAATAATTGATGGGAGCACAAATGTATACAACATTAAATAACTGCAAAAATGTAAAACTGTTTAAAGTAGAACAAAATAAAATGTTTTAAAGAAATATATAAAATACTTATTAAATTTACCAAACATTTAAACTTGAATGAAAAAAGAAGCAATCTTTCTAACTTTACCAACTTTCCTAAAAATAAAAACATTACTATCATAAAATCTAAGTCTTTTAAATAAAAGCATTACATGGAGCATTCACAGTTTTACTTACCTCCCTAAGTATCTAATATTTGTTTCAAAAGTTTTATATTTAAAGGAGAATTTTTTTAAAACAAGGTTACATATCTTTTGATGGTCCTACTTAGAAGTCAAAAGCTCAGGATGGTTTGAAAATCCCAAAGGACTTAAGTTTACTTTTTTTTTTAATTCTCTAAAATCTCATAAGATAGAAGCACCTTAATCAACTATTCTTTTGTTCAATATTTGGTAAATCTATCCTTTTTTCCTTTGTAGATTCCATTTTCTTGTACACAGTAAAACTCCTATGACACTCCCCAGAAATAGAACCAACAAAATAACCCATGCATTATCCTTTTGGCTTCTGTCAATGTCTTCTATTTGGCAGATCTTTTGTTGGTAGACAGCCATGACAAAAATGTCAAGTCAGTGCATAGCACGGAAGCAAATTGTTATTTGTATCCAGTACTGCTGCAGTAGTGGGCTCTACCCCTTTCTCTTATAAGCGGTATAATATTTCAAGAAATAAAGGCAATATAATGGTCAGTCAATGTAAGAGACAACTCAATCAATGCCTCTTTCAGGATGGGTCACTGGAAGGTAGGATGCTGGAGATGGAACCGGAGACTTCACACATGCTAGACAAGCACTCTACCCCTGAATTGCATCTTGAGCCCCAAATTTTGTTCTTCTTTGTTTATTCTACGGTGTCACCATCTGTTGGCCATGAAGACATTTACATTTTTCAAATATCAAACATTTTTGTTAATATAGAAGATAAGAAAGGTGGGATATAATTATAAGGACTTTGAGAAACTCAGTTCTCCCACATAATATTTTGAAAAAGACATAAAATATTTATTGTTCCCTGGGTGGGAGACTATATGGACTAGGCAAAAAAAAGTTTAAGTATAATATAATTTCTTCTGGTCACCCAGGCATTTGTTAGTATTCTGAAATGCTTTAATCTTTAGTAAATAGTAAATGAGGAACCAAGTGCAGTAGTACACATTGTAATCGCAGTGATTTGGAAAGCTGAGACAAGATGATCACAAGTTTGAGGCCAGCCTCAGTAACTTAGCTAGACCCTGTCTCAAATAAAAAAGTCAAAATGAAATACAAAAGAACTGGGGGTGTAAATCAGCAGTAAGGTACCACTGAGTTCATTGCCTAGTAACAGCAAAAAATAAGGGAAACGAATGGTCTGAGAAAATTCTTTTAACTTACAAATAGAATGGGGGGTCACTTAATATAAACTGCTCCCTCATCCTTTTAAAGCTCTACTAGGCTAGTAGATTAAAGTTCCATGAATTAGGAGACTGTAGTTGATTTCATAATAAATTATACTCTATCAGAGTCCAGAGTTATATATTAGTCAATGCCAAAAAGCTCTCAGTAATTATACTTCTCCATCACACAATATCTCTAGTAGTATAATAACATAAAAACTCATCTAAGGTCCGAATATTTGACTAATGTGCTTTTTTTCTGGCTGGCTTTCACCATGTTTTCAAAACACAATTTAAAATAATATTCATAAGTAGCTGGGCATGGTGTCACATGCCTGTAATCCCAGGGACCTGGAAGCTAAGACTGGAGGATTGCAAGTTCAAGACCAGCCTTAGCAACTCAGCAAGAACCAGTCTTAAAATAAAAAGTAAAAAGACTGGGGATATTGCTCAGTGGTTTGGTACTGGGTTCAATCCTCAGTATCAAAAACAAAAACAAAAATTAAAAAATAAATAAATAAAAGTGACAAGTTTTAGTAATTTGTTATTTTTAGCTTTTTTTCTTACATATTAAAGACTCCAGCAGATTAGCACACAGCACTTTGCATAAAAAGTCAGAAGAAGTATATTTTTAAATGACCAGTACTTTATTATGACAAGATATCACTTGTTTCCTATAATGATCCTAATATAATCTGCTGCAAGGACATTAAAAAAAAAAGGTAGGTGTCTAAATACAGTACAAGTACTAAAGTACTCTCTATTTAAAGGTAAAAAATTAAAGACTAAATACACAGTTCTAGTTTTACTCCTGATACCAAAGTTTAATTTGCTTACAAAATAAATAAGCATAACCCAGAAAACCAAGGGTCGAATGTCTTCACTCATCTGTGGAGACTAGAGCTAGACCCTGGCCATTGAGAAAGGAGGTCTATTATCATGTTTTAAATCCAGAAAAGGTGTAGTGTCATACAACCTAAGGCATTTGTAGAGATGTATTGGGCAGGCAGGGGAGGAGGGATAAGGGTGGGTAATTAGGGGGACTCTTAGGGGATAAATCTAATTTTCAGAATTTATATATATATACTATATTATTTCATTAGAAGCTTGATTGTTCAACAAATAAATTTCTGAATAAAAAAAGTTCAAATTCTGATAATCTATTGTGGTTAAAAGCTACATAGGTCTTTCAAATACATCAACAACATAAACTTATAATTGATTATTAAAAAATACCCCCCCCTTTGGTGTTAAAGCAAAACACTTGTCAAAGCAACTTAATACTATACTGAAAAGCATGGAAAAAATGTACGTGTCAACCTATACTATTCATTGTTTTGTTATTATGTATGGGAAAATGGCCAGCATTATTCTAATAAAAATTAAGCTATATGTTCTCATATTGCAGAAGTTAAATATAAGTTTGCCTAAGTTAAGGAAAACATGAAAAAAAAAAAAAAGCCAGGCCATATAATATTAGGAGCTTTGATCACTGCCCTTACCTCAACTCTTGCAGCAGCCCAGGAGCCTTGAGCCACTACTCTCCCAATGGATAAGAAGCTGCATAAGGAAGAAGAAAGGCCATTCAGGGGCTTTCTGGCCCCATAATTCAACAACTGCCATCACCCCTATGGCCTATAGTTGTTATTTTAAGTATAAGAAATCAGAGGGTGGCCTGAATTATTATGACCTTCACTACATGTATATTTTTAACTTCCCAGGTTATTTTGAATATCCACCTATTTAAAGAAAAAAAATGCACAATATTTATGTCTATGTTATGGGATTTTTAATATATTCAGTTATATTTTATTCAACAAAAGCAGACCAAATGAATTGTCTCTAGGAATTACTCAATCCATTTTCTTTGTCCTTTTTATATGATTTTTTGAAACTGAATATCTCTAACAAGTTCACTTAAAAGCACTCCATAAGTACAGGATAATATTACTACACACTTCTCCATGTTAAAAGCCATCAAGGACTTTGAATTACTATTTAACCTCTGAGGGTTTCAGTTTCACGTCTTAAAAAGGAATAGATATGTAAGTTTCCTCCCAAATCTAATATTCTATTGTAATAATACTAGGAGCATACTGTGATAATGCTGTCCTGTAAGTTCTACCATATAATAAAATGCATTTTTACTACTAAACTACAGTGTAAGTACACCTAAGGCAGTATTTTGCTACCTAGATAATTCTAACAGTGACTCATTTCTTGGAAAATAAATTTAATACTCACTTGAGAGTCTTGATCTTTGAATGTATGTGGTGGCACATGCTCTGCATCAGATATTTCATCCGAAGATTCATTTTTTCTTTTCTGTTTCTTACCCAATGTAATAATGAGTTTGCTATGTCAAGAGGAAAAGAATAAACATTAAGAACTTTGCATTTTTCCATTTTGTGTCAAATAAAGATTTCCATTATAAACTTTCTTCTATTTCCTATCACTAGCGTGTCCAACCAAAGATGATAAGAACACAGAAATCCATAAAGAAATCTTTAAAACCCAAACATCATTCTACTGGATAGAACAGAAACCAATATTATAGGAAACGTACTTATAAGCACAGATAGGTAAATCAAGTCCTACCACTTATTTTATAGGATGTACTTTCCATGGAAAAAATGTTCAAGTGACATAACTATTACACAAAAATAATTCATTTATTATCTTATAAATTTGAACTATAAGATAGTACAGGGGTGGACTGAAGCAGTGGTAGCTCAGAGATTATAGCGCTTGCCTGGCATGCACGAGGACACGTGTTTGAACCCTAGAACCACATACACAATGAAGTGCTGGAGCAATGAAAATCAAATGAAAAACTAAATAAAAATCAATTCACTCACTCTCACACTGTACCTTGCTCTCTTTAAAAAACAAAAAAAAAGATAGTATGGGGCTGATTTTCTCAGGTACCTCTTATTAAAATTCTATTTATTGATCATGAATACCCCACACCTCAGGAGGCCTCAACTTCTTTCTACTCTATGGTAATTTCTCCCTTATTTAAAATAATTCAACAATTAATTTTTCTTTAATATTTTCATTTATGTTAAGAGTAAGAAAAAAGCTGGGCATGGTGCCACATGCCTATAATCCTAGCAACCTGGTAGACTGAGGCGGGAGAATTGAAAGTTCAAGGCCAGTCTCAGCAACTTTATTTTTTTTTTATTTTTTTAAAGAGAGAAGGACAGTTAGAGAGAGAGAGAGATACAGAGACAGAGAGAATCAATTTTTATTGAGTTTTTCACATGGCTTTTGTCGCTCCAACACTTAGTTGTGTACGTGGGTGCTGGGGTTTGAACCCGCCTACCTACACATGCCAGGCAAGCGCTGTAACCGCTGAGCCGCTGCTCTAGCCCCGCAGGCTCAGCAACTTTAGCAAGGCCCTGTCTCAAAATAAAAAGTTAAAAGTGCTGGGGCTATGGCTCAGTGGTTAAGTGCCCCTGGGTTCAATTCCCAGTACAAAAATATATACATATATATTTTTATATTCCTACAGTATGTATGTGTTCTCATAATATCCTATAAATGTATTTTTTCATACATATTAAATAGGTATATCCAAACTGAATAACTTTTTTCTATGATGACAAATGGAACTACAAAACTTCCATATTTCCTTATCTGCCTTAATAGAACATTATTAAAACATATATAATCATAAACAACGCTAATTAATTGCTAATTAGCAAAATTCTACTTTAGATATCTACATTCCAAAAACTGAAAACTCCAAATATTTTCAGGAATGGTATATCAGAAAGATTTCAGAATTCTTTCAGCAATCATTTACTAATGTGCGAGAATTTGGAGGTTAAGAGTATGTACTTGGAAATCACAGAATCAAAGATAAAAATGTTGAACCTACCATTCACCTACCAGTGAGATTCTGAATAAACTACTTGCCTGCAAACAGAGGGACAGTATAATAGCTACCTCCTGTATTGAAAATTAAGTAGGACAATGTATGTGACATAGTTTAGACCTTAAAATGTCCCCCATAGGCTCATGTATTGAAGGCTTGGTCCCCAAATGATGGCACTATTAGCAGGTGGTAGAACTTTAAGGAGGTGAGGCCTCAAGTCAGGTCACTTGGGTCATGCCGTTGAAGAGGATATTGTAACCCTGGCACCTTCTTCTCCCTGTCTTTGCTTCTAATCTGCCACAACATCAGCAGTCTCCTCTACCAGATGCTCCCAGTCACGATCTTCTACTATACCACACACCCAATAGAACAGAGTCAGTGACCATAGACAGAAACCTCTGAAACCATGAGACAAAATAAATCTTTCCTTAAATAAATCTAACCTCTCCACACACAGTAGCTGGGAGATTTAATTTAACCTAAGGTCATGCACCACACAACATTTTTGTCATGGCCATGAAAATATTATCAATACAGTACATTACCTTTTTTTTTTTTTTCAGGGATGAGGACTGAACTTGGGCCTTGAACATGCTAGGCAAGCGCTCTGCCACTGAACTAAACCCCAATCCCTAGTACATTACCTTTTAACACAGACCTAACTAATGGAAACTGCTTCTAATTAATACATGTTCAGCCCTTTCCTAGGTTCTAGGATTGAATATGAGTGATAGTCTTAAACCTTCAAATATCGTAACTAGACAATGATCTCAGCTAAAATGCTAAAGTGGATATCAGCACAAGATGAAATGTGAACAGTATATTCATTCATTGAAGATTAGCATGACAAGGACATAGAGTTTTCTGAGAATTATATATGGTTAAGATCACAGCAGGTCTTGAAATCACAAGCAAAGAGTTAATATTTTAAAGTCAGCTTTTAAGTTCCACAAGGTAGGAATTTAAACAAAATCTACCTATCTTACTAATCACTGGCAACACATATTTAATGAGTAGGTACTGAGATATTTTTGAATGAATGAAAAAAATAAAGGAATAATAAAATGTAAGAATTTTAAATAAGGGAACAATGTGACTAGAAAGAAGTAAAGTGGAAGGCAGAGAAACTATTGATAAGGTAAGTAACAATTCAAGTGAGAGACACAAGAGTGTAATCTAGGGCCATGGGACAGTGAATGAACACTGCAGATAGACACACTATTTTACTGTGGAAAGAGAACCAACAGGATTTGGTTATTGACTAGCTGACTAGATGTGAGGGGAGAAAAAAGTTGTAGAATGATTCCCCCCCCTACATTATTCTTGTTGTGGCTATGTACAAGAAGATAATGGCAATTCAGCTAGGTATCCCACCTGCACTGTTCTGACTATGTGAAGAAAGTAAATAACAGAGAAAATATAGCTTATGTTGAAACAGGAAATACAAAGAAATTCTGAAACAAAATTAAGGAACCAATCAAAGTTACACTTTTTTCCCTCTTGCCACTTCCATTGCTTATTTTCTCTTCTGATACTGATTTTTTTTTCTTTACTCTGGTTTAACACCAAAATAAAAATCTCCCTGGAGACCACATCTACTCTTAGATCCTATATGATCTTATTCTTCCGCCATCTTATCTATACTTCCCAAAAGTCATTTCACACCAGGTGTGGTGGCACACACTTGTAATCTCAATGACTTCGTAGACTGGTTCTAGGTCAGCCTCAGCCAGTTGGCAAGGCTCTGAACAAACCACTGAGACTCTGTCTCAAAATAAAAAGGGCTATAGAGTTGTATAGCTCAGCAGTAAAGTCCTCTGGGTTCAATTCCCAGAAACTCTTCCCCACAAAAAAATTATTTCATTTTCATTTCTAAACCTACTTTAATCTGAACTTTTTTCCCCCCTGACAGTATGTGGTGCTGGGGTTTGAACCCAGGTCCTCATGCATGCCAGGCAAGCATCATAACCTCTGAGCCATCATGCCAGCCATAATACGAACACTTGAAACTACTTTTCGTATTCATAGCTTCCATGTATTCATTGTTTACAATGAGTCAGCATCTGTGCTGACTTTACATCTCTTTCCTTCATTTAATGTTCACACAACTTGGAGAGGCAAGAAATTGAGACTTGCTCAAGTCATACAGATAGTATGAGAAGAGACAGAAATTACATATACCTCACTCCAAAGCCCAAATTTCCAATGTGTATAGCCATGAATGCCCTTTAAAACGCCAAATCCAATAGAAAAGTTTAAAATCCTAAATACCAACATTTGACAAATTGCCACTTTTTTTTTGTACCTTTGGCTACATGACAGAATTGTCAAAATTCCTTTCACTACACTTTGGTTCTTCTTCTTCCATCTATGCCTTGAATGTTGGTTTTCTGCAGGATTCAGTTTTATTTTGGAGGGGATGGTAGTGATGATTGAACCTAGAGGAACTTTACAACTGTAAGTACATCCCCAACACTTTTTATGTATTTATTTCTAAATTTTGAGAGAAGATTTTGCTAAGTTGCTGAGGTTGATCTTGAACCTGTGATCCTCCAGCCTCAGTCTCTTGAGTTGCTGGAATCACAGGTATGTGCCCCCATTCCCTTAGTCAATAACTTTTTTCTGCTAGCTCTCTTTAAACTTTGATGTCTCTCAAAGATCTGTCTTCAGATTTCTAACCTCTCCAAATATAGTAACTCGCAGATTTAATTTAATCTAAGGTCATGCACCACACAACATTTCAGTCAATGACAGTACTATAACATTATAGTGGAGCTGAAAAATTCCTATCGCTTAGTGATCTCTCAGCTAGTCTTAGTGCAATGCATTGTTCAATGTGTTTATGATCACACTGGTGTAAATAAACCTACTATGCTGACAATCATATATATTATAATCATAATATTTATAAGCATAAGATATATAACTGCAAGATCAGAATATGTGACTGGCAGCATAAGTTTGTTTACAAAGCATGTGACACGAAGCATATGTAAGTAATGATACTTGATAATGATTATTATTGATTTCTCTAATTATACATTTATCATTAATTTTAAGTATTTTTTTACTTTAATTAAGGAGTTGTTGTACAATCATAAATGTGTATAAAGTAACAAGATATGCATTTGATTCTAAACCAGTTATCCCCACATTGCCCACACCCTAGTCTCTTGATTCTTCTATATTATGCCCCTATAGCAAATATAAATGTCCATATTCATATATGTATAAGATTGTGGATTTTCCAGAATAAAATGATTACATAAATATTGTTTGACTTCTGGGGGAGTAAAAGATTATACTATATTGTTGATTGTCTCCCTAGATCCCTCCCTATCTTCTCTCCCTCTTCCAGCCCCCGCCTTTTCCCTCCCCCTCCCTCCTACATGTCTATGGTTCTCCTAGATTATATATTGCTATTTTAATTTATTCTTACTTATTTAAAAAGGTACATTTACTTTTATTTATATTTTGTATTTATGCAGTCTCTTAATTGCCATGTACCAACTAGGTTTATGTTTAAGAATACTCTATGATGTTAGCACAAGGTCAAAATCACCCTGTGGGGCCAGGAGTATAGCTCTGTGCTAAAGCGCATGCTTCTTAGAATGCTCGAAGCTCTTGCTTTAATCCTCAGAACCAAAAATAAATAAAGAAAGAAAAATCACCCAATAACCCATTTCTCAGAATGTGGCTCCATCATTACTAGAGATGTGAATGTATTGTTTACTGCCACCCAAAAGTTGAAGATTCGCAAATATGCTTTAGACTTTTCTCCCAAGCTTCAGACTCATATAGCCGGCTACCTATTAGCCAGACTCTCATGGATATCTCAAGTATCACAATCTCATAATGCCCCCAAATCTAATCCCTCATTTTTCATAAAACTAACATTGCAACAGTCTACTAATATTAAACTATGATGTAAATTCAGAAAAGTGCATATATCATAAAATACTTTTCTCAAAAGAAAATACTTATGTAACCACCTTCCATATCAAGAAACAAGAAATTTGTTTTCCAGAAGCCCCCCCATGCCTCTTCATCCACTAATAACTTCCTCCTAAGGATATCCATTATCCTCCTTGTGATTATTTGACACAACCTCAGGTATTTATATAGATTATTGTCAATAGCAAGGTCAGTAAGTAAAATTGGGCAATGGAAATATGTATTTGATGTACTTTCCCACTTGTCCATTGCCAACATTATGCTAGTTTGTACATTAGAACATGAATCAAAGGAGAGCTCCCCTACTTAATAATCTCCTATGAAATGCAAATCAAGGTCTGTAAATAACCTTTAATATTACTGCTTTAAAAGGCATTTTCTCAATGATGGGTTAGCTAAATGAATTATGTAAAACAAATGTCCTGATATAATATCTATTAAAAACTTCAAAAAGGTGGGTATAGGGGGCTGGAGCAGTGGCTCAGCAGTTATAGCACTTGCCCGGCATATGCAAGTACATGGGTTCAAACCCCAGCACCCACATACACAGCTAAGTGTTAGAGCAATGAAAGCCATGTGAAAAAACTCAATAAAGATTGATTCTGTCTTTCTATCTGTCTCTCACTGTCCTTCTCTCTTTAAAAAAAAAAAAAAAGGTGGGTATAATGCTACATGCCTATAATCCCAATGACTCAGGAGACTAAGGCTGGAGGATCCTAAATTCAAGGTCAGCCTAAACAAATTTAGCAAGACCCTGTCTCAAAATGAAAAATAAAAGGTGATAAGGATGTAGTTCAGTGGTAAAGTGCCCCAAGTTTCAATCCCTAGCACCAGAATAAAAAACTCAACAAAATGAGAAAAGAGAAATTCAAATATTTTTTACAACTGATAAATAATGATGAAGTGATTATACTAATTCTTTCCAGTGGAATAAGGGAATTAAAAGAACATTTTCACCAGATACAGTGGTACATACTTATAATCCCAGCAACTCAAGAAGTTAAGGCAGGAGGATCTAGGGCAGCTTCTTTTTTTTAAAGAGAGGAGAGCGAGGGAGAGAGAGAACAGACAGAATCAATTTTTTTGTTTTTTTTATTATTTTTATTATTATTTTTTGTTTGTTTGAGACAGAACCAATTTTTCTTGAGTTTTGGTTTTTGTTTTTTTTTTTTTTTTTAAAGAGAGAGGGACAGTGAGACAGAGAAAGAGAGAAACAACTTTATTTAGTTTTTCACATAGCTTTAGTTGCTCCAACACTTAGTTGTGTACGTGGTGCTGGGGTTTGAACCCGGGTCCTCGTGCTTGCCAGGCAAGCGCCGAAACCGCTGAGCCACCACTCCAGCCCCTTTATTGAGTTTTCCACATGGCTTTCGTTGCTCTGACACTTAGTTGTGTACCTGGGTGCTGGGGTTTGAACCCGTGTACTTGCACATGCTGGGCAAATGCTGTAACTGCCAAGCCAATGCTCCAACCCCAAAAATATTTTTATTTTTTTCTACATAAGGGCTCTGTGGTTGAGAACTCCTGGGTTCATTCCCCAGTACTGCCTCCAAAAAAAAAAAAAAAAAAAAAAAAAAAAAAAAAAAAAAAAAAAAGAAAAGAAAAGAAAAGAAATTAAAACAAATAAAAAAAGGAAAACTCTCAAAGTACTAAGCTATTTAAACATTATTTTAAAATTCTTTCCTTTTATGGGTACTGGGGATTGAAATCCAGGGGTCTTCTACCACTAAGCAACACCCTGTAGCCCTTTTTATTTATTTTTTTTTATGTTGAGACAAGGTCTCACTAAATTGCTGAGGGTGGCCTTGCACTTGCGATCCTCCCCTCCCTCCCACGTCACTGTTTACAGGGAGTGCACCACAGTAAGGATTTTTAAACCAGGGTTACTTATGTAAAAAAAAATCCATTAGATACTGTAAAGCCCTATCAGTTTATATTCTAAAATAGTATCTAGAGGTAATACTACAATGGAAAACAATTTGATTAACAGATCCAAGGTTCCTAAATATATGGTGTAGGCTTCATTAGAAAGCTGTCTGTTTACCAGGCATTGAGGCACACACCTACAATCCCAGCTGCTTGGGATGCTGAGGCAGAAGGATTGCAAGTTTGAGGACTGATTCAGCAAACCCTGAATGCCCCCCCCCCCCCAAAAAAAAAGGAACTGAGGATGTAGTTCAGTGGTAGATCACCTCCCTAGCACATATGAAGCCCTGGGTTTAATGTCCCCTATACCAAAATTTAAACAAGAGAAACCTGCATGTTTAAAATACAGATTCTGGGCTGAAGCAGTGGAACAGCAATTATGGCACTTGCCTAGGATGCGTGAGGACACAGGTTCAAACCCCAGCACCACATATACAACCAAGTGTCTGAGCAATAAAAGCCATGTGAAAAACTAAATAACATTGATATTCTCTCTCTCTCTCTCTCTCTCTCTCTCTCTCCCCCTCCCTCTCCTTCTCCCTCTCTCCTTCTCTCTTTAAAAAAATAAAAATAAAAATAAATAAAAAAAAAATACAGATTCCAAGCTGGCACAGTGGTACCTGCCTGTAAAACAGGGTCCTGGGAGGCTGAGGGGAGAAGATCACATGTTCAAAGGCCAGCCTCAGCAACTTGGACCCTCAGCAATTGAGCCAAATCCCAACTCAAAATAAAAAACTAAAAAGGACTGGGAGCATAGTTCAGTGATAAAGCACCCCTGGGTTCAATCCCTAAGACCAATCAAAACAAAACAAAGCAAAACAGATTCCTTAGGAAAAAATATCATATTGAGAGACATTCTACAAAATAACTGGCCAATTGCTTCAAAAGTGAATACTCTGGGGTGGGGATGTAGCTCAGTGGTAGAGAACATTACCTTGCATAGGGCCTAGGGTTCAATCCCCAGTACCCTCCCCCACACAAAAAGTAAAATATAATAAAAGACAGAGACTGAGGAATTATTTCTAATTAAGAGGAGATTAAGGAGACACAAAAACAAAATGAAATCTGAGATTCCTGAACTGGATTCTGGCCAAAAAGGAAATCAACAACAATAAAAAAAGGACAACTAAAAACATCTGCATGAGGACTAGTTAATAAAACTAGTAGCAGGATTGTATAAATATTTATTTCCTGGTTTTAGAATTATGCTATGGTTATATAAAATGTTAACATTTGGAAGTTGAGAGTAAAACCTAAGGGAACACTGACCTAGTTTTGACAGTCTGAAATTATTTAAAAAAAAAAAAAAAAAAAAAAAAACCAAAACTCCATCAGATGTGCAAGTCCCAACCCCAGGATTCTTATTTAGTAAGTGGGATCCCAAAAAGACAGTAAAAATATTCCCCCAAGAGATTCTGATGCTCTACTGGGTTTGGGAGCCACTGATTCAAAGAATGGCAACTAATGCAGAAAAACTCTAGAAACAAATACTAAGGAAATAAAAGTATTTTATATTTATAGAACACTTAAAATTTCAAAGTGCCTTTGCCTCCAATATCTCAGTTGACTCTGAGAAAAATTCTAAGATTGACAAAGCAGATACTGGTTCTGAAATACAAAGAAAGTTCAGCTCCAAAAGATGAAAAACTGTCAAAGTCACAAGTCAATATAAAATAACAATAAAGGACCCTTCATTCCTAGATTACTATTTCCAACATATATTACTGTTTTTAAGATAAAAGGGCACATATACTTCAACCAGCCAATAAAGATTTAACACCAATGAACATAGTTTAATGACTAGAGAAATCTGAAATTATATTATCTTTTAGTAAATCATTAACAATGGTTTATCTGACTGTCCCATCCTCTCACCCCACCCTGGTGTTGGGAATTGAATCCAGGGGCCTTGTACCTGGTAGACAAGTACTCTACCACTGACCTATATCCCCAGCTCAGTTATCTGACATTGGAGCAATCAGAAATTGCTATTGCCTGCATGCACAATAGCCACAATAGAAAAAGACAGACATAAATATTACCTGAAGAAAATCAGACAATTCAAAAGTAATACATATAATATCATCAAACAAAATACCCAATTGCCACAGAACACCCCATTCTTCCATCATGGAACAGAGTTCACTGTATTAATTCTAAAATAAACTTTTATTACAAATGAAAATAAAATTTAACTGTAAACAATTCTTCAAATAAAGTGATAATATCTAATGAGATATATTCCAAAAGGAAAGTAACAAAACAATGTAGAATATATTAATAATTAAGGCTTTACATAATTTTTATATTTTATAACATCAACAGGATCTGTTAATCAGTGTTAGCAAACTACAGCAACAGATATTCAGCCAAGTAAAAAATCTAAATATCAAAACAGTTTGTTTCGACAGAAAAGGGCAATCTAAAACTAAGGTATGAATTTGAAATGCTAATTCATTTGATAAATATAGGCACTAGAAAACTGCAGTGTTTATACTTGACATGTCTATATTTGATTTTAAGATGTAATTTATGCACTCATCCAAATCCTGCCCACAAGTCATTAGATGCTGTGTAACAAGTTGCATTCTATAACTGGGTCAATCTGTAATATCCCCCTGTTGATTCTCTCATTGAATAATTGGACAAGGAATCTAAACCAATTAGTCCATGTTTTAATTAACACATCATCCTAAGTGAAAAAAAACTAGGCAATACTACTTCAAATTGTTTTTTTTTCCTTTGCAAGTGAAAAGAAAGGAACTGAGGTTATGTTATTTTTTTTTTTTTTTTTTAAAGAGAGGACAGTGAGAGAAACAGAATCAATTATTTAGTTTTTTATGTGGCCTTCGTTGCTATAACACTTCATTGTGTATGTGGTGCTAGGGTCTGAACACGTACTTGCGCATGCCAGGCAAGCATTGTAACCACCGAGTTACAGCTCCAGCCCCTTAAGCTTATTTTTAAAGTCAAAGATAAATAATTTTTTAAAAATAAAAACATTTAATTCAGAAATCCTTCCTAGTTAAAGTTCAATTCAAAGTCCCAGCTTAAATTCATCTTGCAAAAGCAAGTAAGTTTAAAACAGTTCTTTATTTTAGTTAAAATTGGTAATACTTTAAATATGTGAAAATAGGGCTTGAAGAGGTGTCTTAGTGGTTAACAGTGTTTGCCTGGCATGCTCAAGGACCTAGGTTTGAAACCTCAGCACAACATATACAACTTAGTGTTGGAGAAACAAAGGCCAGATGAAAAAATAAGTACAATTGATTCCTTCTCTCTCTTAAAAAAAAATTTTTTTTAATTAGTTAACATGTGAAAAGAACATTCTACTGTAAACTTTTGGTAACTTGGATTATTTCCTGATTAAAATTGGAAATACTTTGTTCTTCAAAAGACTGACCTCACTGAGCTGTTTCACATAAATAAACACTAAGGATCCATACTTTTTTTTTTTTTTTTTAAAGAGGGAAGTGAGAGAGAAAAAGAGAGAATCAATTTTTATTTAGTTTTTCATGTGACTTTTGTTGGTCTGACACTTTGTTGTGTATGTAGCGATGGGGTTCAAACCTATGTACTCGTTCCTGCCCGGCAAGCACCGTAACCACCGAGCCACCACTACAGTCTGGATCCATACATTTGTTTTTTTCTTACTGACACATAAAATAACGGTCCATCTTGCTGGGTACTGTGCTGCACACCTGTAATTCCAGCAACTCAGAAGACTGAGGAAGGAGGATTGCAAATTCAAAGCCAGTCTCAGCAACTTAGAAATACCCTGTCTCAAAGTATTTTTTTAAAAAAGGACTGGGATTGTGCCTCAGTGATAGAGTACTGCCTACCACTGAGCACTGCCTTGTCTGTATAAGGCCCTGGGTTCAATCACCAGTACTGCAAGAAAAAATAAAACGAAACAAAAATAATGGTTTGTCTTCTAATCCATGACATCTCAGATTCAGTGCATATGGCACATTTTTTTGCTAATGATAACATGCTAGAACATACGAGGGTGCAATTCATAAAATTGGAAATGTAAATTTTAACTGAAACTCATTACAAGTAAAATATATATCAACTCTGCAGATTAAAGTCTATTATAATCTAGATATAAGCAGTGAAATCAGTCTTTTACCTTCTCAGCTTTAAAAAAAAATTATAGAATTTTACAAAGACTACTAATAAACAGGCAGAATAAATGTATATCATGCATTTTTTACACCTGAGATTTTATGATTCTGATTTTATAAATGGATTAAACAGACATTTCAAAACTCCTATTATTTTGAAAAAAAATGATAACCATTGGCTCATGTGTCTTATTAACATGGAGGATAAAGTGACAATTTATGATTCCTCTTGTTTTTCCCTCAAATTTTACTTGATCTTATTTTTCCTTTTAATTTTATTGTATGGATAGAAATCTCTAAAAATGTACATGTATACAAAGCATTTTTTTTTAAAGAACGACAGTGAGAGAGAGAAAGATAAAATCAATTTTTATTTAATTTTTCATGTGGCTGTCACTGCTCCAACACTTCTTTGTGTATGTAGTGCTAGGGTTCAAACCCACATCCCCATGCATGCCAGGCAAATACTGTAACCACCAAGCAAGCCACTGCTCCAGCCTCAGCATGTTACTTAGAAAGAAAGTAAGAAAGAAAGAAAGAACGACAGACATGTGTATATGTGATGGTATTAACAAATGTTATTTCCCTCTTTCCTTTTTTTAAAAAATTTTTAATTTTGCAATACTGGAAATTGATCCCAGGATTGCTATACTACAGAACTACATCTCTAGTCCTTTTTATTTTGAGAATGAGCTTTGCTAAATTTCCTGGCACAGGCCCAAAATCCCAGCAACTTGGATGCTGAGACTGGAAGATCACTGAGTTCAAAGCCAGCTCAGTAACTTAGTGAGACCCTGTTTCAAAATAAAATATAAAAAGGACTGAGGATGGGGCTGGAGCGGTGATTCAGCAGTTATAGCGTTTGCCTGGCATGCGCTAGGA